>KV001191.1:129564-146310 GCA_001598015.1 Dorcoceras hygrometricum | reverse complement strand
GCCCGGCGCGCGCAACGGCCGTCGCGATGTGCGCACGGGATGTGCGCATGATCCCGTGATCCCCGCCGCGATTCGCATGCGGCGGGTGAGCGGCAGCTTCCGACGGTCGTGCGGCAGCTTCCGACGGTCGTGCGGCGGCAGAATATTTTTTTTTGAAAATCTGAGATCTGATGCAATACAGGTGTATTGACAGATCCGAGCCAAAGCTCTGATACCACTGTTGGCGCAGCGGCGGATCCGGATCCCGCTCCCGGGGCACAGCGGAAGATTTAAAAATTGAAGCCCGGGAACGGTCAATACACCTGCAAATCAGTATATAAACATACATAGGATGTTTAGATCAGTACCTTGCTGGCGGCGGCGGCGGAGACGGCGGGCAGCGACGGCGAGGCGGCGGTGACATGGCGAGGAGAGGAGAGGAAGGGAGAATATAGCTGAGGAGCTTTTGGTACGAATCAAGTGAATATCCCAGGGCCTCTATTTATAGATTTTCCATGGGCTTGAACCAGCTTAATGGGCTTGGGTCGGGCCCAGGCCCAAGGTGAACATTGGTTTCAAGTCCATCACTGTGGCTCCATCATAATCCTGATCGACGATCAGATCGGACCGATCTACACAGTTTACAAAACTGAGCATTATGATGTGAAAATAATATTTCGGACCACCTAATCCAAAATAGCAGTTTGGCCCCTGTAAGCTTTAAGGATAGTCAAACTAGCCCAAGCTTAGGGAAATTGCATTTTGACCCTATTTAATTTTAGGAAGTCGCACTTCCATCCTTCTTCCTACTATACTCAAAAAATTGAGCTTAATTTCCGTACGGAAATTGAGAAACCAGTACTTGTGTGACCCTCAATGGTTCAGGGATATAGCTAGCCGTGGGCTCACAACATTTGTGACTCTGAAACCACATTTTAGGACTAACCCATCGGATCATGGTAAAGCATCTAGCAACATCGCCCTATGATCCCCTAGGTATCACTGATAGTGCCTGAAAGAACTAGTCGGTCATGATTAGCGTACAGTACGGTCCCTTCAAAACAAACATCCCAATCAGATCAATGACCATTGGTAAATCGAGAGTCGCTAGAGATCCAATAACCATGCATACATCTTGGAGATCAAATAGTGACATCGCATGTGTTGATCATGGTAAAGCATCTAGCAACATCGCCCTATGATCCCCTAGGTATCACTGATAGTGCCTGAAAGAACTAGTCGGTCATGATTAGCGTACAGTACGGTCCCTTCAAAACAAACATCCCAATCAGATCAATGACCATTGGTAAATCGAGAGTCGCTAGAGATCCAATAACCATGCATACATCTTGGAGATCAAATAGTGACATCGCATGTGTTACTAGGTAAACCCATTTATCTAAAACACATCAAGTACTCTGGCCAGAGATTTGTCACACTATTATCTCCTCAGATAGCATAGGATATCCACGCACAAAGGCAAGCGGTGAATCCTCGACAACGAATGCATCGACTCCCACATGCTTCGTGACCTCACCCAATCTCGACACCAGATGACCCTCACGGAGTCGGTAAACGAGTCAAAGTGATGCGACTAATCATACAGAGTCTCAATGATGTTTCGAGTAGTAAGGACTAATCCATACAACCAAGACCTCGGATTCTCCACTCGACAAATGATAACCACTTTGAGAATCCGAACAAGGGTAGCTCGATAGTTAGCCAGGCAAACCATCCATCTGCATGCTCAGAACATCACAATGTTCCCTACCAATGAAACATGGTACTTCACATCGCAGATGCTAGTCTCAAACTCGGGCGGCCTTATCCTCATTTTGACGGTCCAATCGACTAGGAACAAGTTCAGAATACACAGTGACTATTAGATGTGTTTCATGATAGCCATCATATCCACCATCACATCTAACATACACTATGGTGCATTCTAGGTCTTTATCCAACACAATTGTTAACATTATAAAATAATGACGATAAAGAATGCCATAAAAGAATACGAATTTCATAAATAAAGATCGTTTTACATAGAGTCAACAAGAACCCACACGCCACCAGTTGGCTAGTTGGGCACCTACTCTAACAATATATATATATATATGATGTAACCGAATTTTGTCCGGCCAATGAGCGGTCACCACGTCAGACCGTAAGGTCAGGAGGTCGGGAGATCTGGAGGTCTGGAGATCTGTCCTCGAGTAGTGAGCTGAGGGAGATATGGAGGTCTGAAGGTCTGGAGATCTGGAGGTCTGGCCTCGAGAGATGAGCTAGACGTCATTCCTGCAATGACCTGCGACCATAGACACGGGTCAAAGGGCGTCGGAAGCCATCCCGATGATCCGATGCTTAAGTCAGCTTGGATGATTGAGAAGATATAGAGAGTGCAGAGAATAAGTCTACTAAATGTGTTGTAAAATGATAAATACATGGGTATTTATAGGAGAGCCAAGAGGTTGTGTGTTGTACTAACTGGGTAATCATGAGCAGGGATGGGTTTGGTAGACATCACGTGTACGCTACCCTACCACCTGTACGCTTGGATGGGTCTTGCAGCTTTGTCAGTGCACAAATCATGAGTTATTCATGAGGGCCAAGTTGTTGTGATAGATCACTATCATAGCAGACCTTTTGCCTTGAGGTCATGTCGACAAATCGATGCTCGTGCAGACTTGTCACATTTCAAGGTTCTGAGGTGCACTCTCGGGTCAGGAGGTCTTCCTGAAAGAGCTGAGGTCTTCTTGGAAGAGCTGAGGTCTTCCTAGAAGAGCCGAGGTCTTTCTGGAAGAGCGGAGGTCTTCATGAAAGATCTGAGGTCTCCTTGGAAGAGCCGAGGTCTTCCTCGAAGAGACGAGGTCTTTCTACAAGAGCCGAGGTATTCCTACAAGAGCCGAGGTATTCCTACAAGAGCCGAGATAATCCTGCAAGAGGTGTTCCGGGAAGAGCTGAGGTCTTCCTGAAAGAGGTCTTCCTGGAAGAGCTGAGGTCCAAGATGAAAGATTACCAATGGCTTTTTTTTTAAGAGGAGCTCTTTCCTCGGGTCCCGAAGTGAAAATTAATAGTAGTGCATTTTTTTAAGAAGAGCTCTTTCCTCGGGTTCCGAATGGAAATTAATAGTAGTATCATAACCATTTGTCACATAAGTGAAAGCTACTTAGATACTACATTTCTTTAGGATGTCAATAATTATTGCAAATAATTCCTAATGTTTTTAAAATTACGGAAGACTAGAAAGAAATAATTCACAATTTTAGTCTCGAAACTTATAAGAATAAAAATTTACTCAAGGGCGATAAATACTTTTTTCCTATTCCCAAAAATTATAACTATCAAAATATAGATGAACAAACTTGTTTGGAAGTAATCCACGGTCTTACGTATTCTTAGTTTTGGTGATAACAAAAGGACTGGGCACATAATTTAGAAAATCATATCAAAGTAGACCTAACATGTTTTAGTCAGATAAATCAGTGTTGAGACGAGTAAGTACTTATAACAAAGTGTATTAGAGCATATCAAATTAGTTCAAGTCGACATAATGGAAGACAATTTAGATCATATTAATATAATAACTTAGAGGATCAGATCAACTTAGTCTATAAGCTTAGGTCGAGAACAGATCAGTACAAATGAGTCGAACAGATAACATTGGAGCTTCGTATGAAGTTATATCAAAGCTAAATTCGATGCATTAACTTGAGGATCTCATTAATAGTCGGTGAACAACTCAGGAAAACAATCAAAATATATCAGAGTTGTTAACGTACGAGAATTGCCTTTTTGGAGAAGGATCATTTAATGCGTCAATACATAGACAATACAGATCTTTAAATGCGCATCAATTATTGAAGGCAAACATACAAGGATTCATCGGTTGAGTCTGGAATATTTATTATCATTTAAAGCCATTAATTATTTAATAGTTTTCCGTACAAACATTTTGTTTCTCAAGAGATTAGCTTAGACAACCGCTAATCATATGGTAACTTGATATGCTTCAAACATTTTTAAAAGCAAAATTTTAAAAACGGAGTTTAGTCACACACTCCAAACTACGTACCAATTTTACTCGATCCTATCAAGTGGTCTCAGAGCGAGTGAACTCAATATAAAGAACAAAATCTTTAAAATATTTTTATTTTTAAATGGATTCTTTCCATAATATTCCTTTGTTCTATAAGGAAGACTATGAAGATTGGAAAAATCGTACGCTGGCATATCTAGCTGCCCAAGATTATTACATGTGCTACGCATCATTGACATGCTAGAGTAGGTGCCCAACTATCCAATTATTGATAATGTGCTTTATTCACTCTTATGTAAAATGATCTATATTCTTTTATATAATTTACACTTTTCATGACAATCTTTATCTTTGTTATTATTATACAAACTTGCTGGATAAAGACCTTGAATGCACCATAGTGTATGTTAGATTTGATGGCTTTTATGAAATACATCTAATAATCATTGTGTATTCTAAACTAGTTCCTAGTAAATTAGACAATCCAACAAAAGGATAAGGCTGCCAAAGTTTGAGACTAGCATATGCGATGCAAAGTACCACGTTTCATTGGTAGGGAACGTGGATATGCTCTGAGCATGCATGATGGATAGTGACCTGGTGATCTATCAAACTCCACTCGTTCAAATTTTTCAAGTGGTTATCATTTGTCGAGTGAATTAAGTCCAAGGTCTTGCTTGTATATAATTAGTCCTTATGTCTCGAATTACCATTGAGACTCTACATGATAGGCGCCTTCAAGTTTGACTCATTTACCGACTCCGTGAGTGTCATCAAGTGCCAAGATTGGGTGAGTTCATGAAGCATGTAAGAGTCGGTACTTTGTTGTCGAGGATTCACCTCGCCCTAGTGCATGGATATCATATGTTATCTGAGGAGATAATAGTGTGACAAATATATGGTCAGAATACTAGATGTACTTTAGAGTAAAATGTTTACCTAGTAGCACATGTGATGTCGATATTTGATCTCCAAGATGTATTGCATGGCTATCGAATCTTTAGAAACTCTCGATTTACCAAATGATCGTTGATTTGGCGGGATATTTTAGATGAAAGGGACGTACTGTACGCTAAATGGTTGTTGCAAGAACTATCAGTGACACCTAGGCATAATGGGACGATGTTGCTAGATGATCTACCATAGTTCAATGGATAAATTGAAGAATATGTTCTCAGAGTCACAAGGAGCTGTGAGTCCACGAATAGCTGTATCCCTGAACCATTGAGAGTCACACAAGTACTAGTTTCCTAATTCCCGAATAAACATTAAAGTCAAAATGTTGAGTACAATGGAAGGGATATTGAGAGTAGGGCTTCCAAAAGGTTGCATGTTAGTAACTCAATCCATTTTTAGAAAATATATTCTATTCCCTTTCTTGATAATCGCGAAAAATATTGGACGTATATTCCTATTCCAACTTCCTGAATGGTCTAAGTATTTACAGGACTAGAATCGGTGATAGGGAGTGAACCTTCCATATTTATAATTAATGGGTCGAGAATTTGATTCCGCATCATAATAATCAGTTTCTTGTACTGAACGCATTGGAGATATCTGATCGTTGATCGGGATTATGATGGAGCCACAACGATGGACTCGAAACTAATGTGCAATGGACTTGGCCTTGCCAAGACCCATCTAGTATTTAGTTGAGCCCATGAAATTCTTTATAACTACATGGATTTGGGGTTAGTTTTGGTATACCAAGTATTGATTAACTTGTATTCAAACCCTAATACTACCCTTAGTAGCCGCCCTCCCTCTCGCACGCCTGCCTCACCACACTGCATCCCTTTTCGATGATTTGCCTTTCCGTGAGCGTCTTGACGTGGAGAATCCATTCGTGAAAACCTACTACGCTTTCTAGTGCAAGGTATTAGGCGAATCAAAAAAAAGTCTTGGACCGGGTTAGGCAATTGAACGAGTTTAACCATTGAAGGGCCACCCCCGTTCATGGACTGGTTGGAGCCATGTGTGAAGTCGTCAAAGGTAAACATTCAACCCCTTGTTTGTTGTTATTACGTATGAGCATCCCGATGGCAGCGACCGGGTCGCAAGGGTTCAAAAAATTTTAAAATTCCACTGCCTATCAAGGGCATGATATGGATCCTTCGTGCGCCAACACGATGGATAGATGAAGATGTTGAAAAAGGATATCTAGGAGAAGTTGACTCAGTTGTGTGAAGGAAAAGATTAGATGAAGCAAAACAAGCTAGATATAGCTACTTAGAAGTTCAACACCATGAAGATGAATCCATGGGAGACCAAGGAGGAGTTGGATGAGAGATTCAGTAGCATGGTGATTGATCTCACAGCGCTTGGGAGAGAGTAATATTAAGATAAAATTTATAAGTTTTGGTGATAACAAAATAATACTGAGAAATGATCATAAGTATTCTCAGAATACAAGTGAAGGGAACTTTTCAGATCTCGTGACGTCATGCTATTAAGTTGCAGTCTTTAAGTTTCGAGAGATTTGAGTTGAGCATTGACATCTGAGTTGATTTTACGGAAATTATTCAGAAATGAGCAGAGAGTAAGTATTCAGAGATTCAGATTTCTGTTATCGGGTTGATGCTTTCAAATCAGATTTGGTTATTTGGACCAGTTGAGTATTCAGGTCAGTTAATTCAGATATCAGGACAGTTATGCAGACTTGAGGTCTTTCAGACTTGATTCAGAAAGCTACAATAAGAGATCTATTGTTAGAGCTACATTTATTCAGACTTGATTCAGAGGCATTAGTAACAGATTTCGTTATATTGACTCAAGTGGTATTATTCAGATTTGAGAGTATAAACAGATTCTACACAAGTTACTTCAGATCTCAGTATTTTAGAAGTGGTTACAGAATGCTCAGTGAATATCAGATTCGAAGACAATTCAGATTTGAGTACAGTACTTTGCAGATTCTCTAAGCATTCAGATATGACAAAATAGCAAGCATACTCAAGTGTGAGCTTCGATTCTCTTCAGAAGTTATCAAAGAATAATTTAAAGAGAATCAACGGTCAAAGTTTAAATTGTATAAAAGGCTGGAATTAAGGAGACAAGATCAGAGCTATTTTGGGTAAAATTGCACAGTGCACATAATGCTTGATACAATGATAAGTGTGAGCTTCGATTCTCTTCAGAAGTTATCAAAGAATAATTTAAAGAGAATCAACGGTCAAAGTTTAAATTGTATAAAAGGCTGGAATTAAGGAGACAAGATCAGAGCTATTTTGGGTAAAATTGCACAGTGCACATAATGCTTGATACAATGATTGCCCGCTTTGGAATATAAGTCAATTTAGCCCTGACGAGCGCAATTTACCTTTTGTATGGCATTAATGGAGCATTAAATGCTATGATACGATGAAGATATGAAAAAGATCTTATCTCTACTGCCTACATTTAATGACCGTTGAAGTCAAAGAGTATAAAAGGCTGAAGAATTCAAATGAAGAAGCCTTCTGCGATTTCTGCGTATTATGCTCCTCTTCGCTATCAGTGATTTACAACGTTCACTCATTGTCATCAAAAAGCTCTATAATACTCACTGGAACAATTCATTGCAAAAACATTCTAAGTCAAGTATTACAGCTCGAAGAACAATCAAGTTCAGCCTTCATAGTTTTAACCTTCGAGTTATATTCTGGTTTACATTTGTAAATAGTTCTTGTTTATAAAAGAACCAGAAGATATACAGTACTCAATAACATCATATTTCATTGTAATATTTATCTTTAAGTCTGTAAAAGACTTGCTGTGTGAAGCAGTCTTTAAAATTACATTGATTGTATTCAGCAGTCGTATCTGCTTGTAGTTGAAGTTGCTAGGAGTTCATCTTGAGCGAGGCTCGGTGACTGGGTGTAGACAAAAGCTGTGTGCATCAAATTTCTTCTAGTGGAACCTTCTGCAAAGGAAGAAGGGGAGACGTAGGATTTGATATCCGAACTTCCGTAAACAAACTCTGAACCTTGCACTTTTACTTTACAGTATCGCACTTACATTTACATTGTTCACTGGTTGATCGACTTCTTTCCGCACATTTATTGTTAATTGAGAAATCAGATTTTGAATGAGATACCTCAGATCTGGTAACTCAGATCTGAGTTAAGCAAGGCGCTTGTAAAATTTCTTTTCAAGGTTTCGAAAATTTAAAATACTAAGAGTTCATTCAACCCCCATTCTGAACTCTTAAGGCTATTTTCGATCCATATTGATCCTATCAATTGGTATCAGAGCCTGCGCATCTCAGCTATTGAACAGCCTGTTATTTACGTTCTATATATTTCAATATGTCTAACTCACATAACAAGATTCCCATGTTTTCGAAGGAGGACTATGACGATTGGAAGATCAGGATGCAAGAGCACTTGGCCGCGCAAGATTATGACATGTGGTATGTCATCACGAATGGTCCCATGAAGATCTTGAAAGCCAACGCTGCAATAGCTATAACTGAAGGAGCACCTCAGTGGGTTGAAAAGAATCGACAAGAATACACAACTGAGGACAAGTTAAAGGCAAATCTGGACAATGTGGCTAAGGATATTCTTTACAAGACGCTGGATAAAAACATGTTCAGCAAGATCAAAACATGTGCCACAACGACGGAGATTTGGGAGAAGCTGATTCAAATCTGTGAGGGCAACGATAAAACCAAGGAGAATAAACTTACTGTGGCTCAACAGAAATATGAATCATTCAAGATGCGAGAGGAAGAGACCATGACTGAGTTCGACAAGCGTTTCAGTGCTGTTATGATAGAGCTTACAAGTCTGGGCAAGGAATACAGCAACCGAGAGTTAGCACTTAAAGTGATGCGAGTGCTGCGCAGGGAGTGGGATGTAAAGACGATGGCTATGCGAGAGTCTAAGGACCTAAACAAATTGGAGCTTCATGATCTGTTTGTGAACCTGAAGGCATATGAGTTTGAGTTAGAAACAAGATCTGAGGCAGGACCGTCGACATCTCAACCAACTAAAGCTCTTGCTGCAACAACATCAGAACAGTGCTCACCAAGAAAATCTGTAGATCAACTCAGCAACGATGTCATGTCCCTCTTCGTCATGAAGTTTGGGAAATACTTGAGAAGATCTCAAACCCTTCTTTTAATTATAACAAATCTGAAAAATTGTCTACTGATATGAACTGTTTCAACTGTGGTCGTCCAGGTCATTTTGCTGCAGATTGTAACAGGCCAAAGAAGGAGGACAGACCCAAAAGGGAGGAGAATAAGGATGATAGATCAAAGGAAAGATCAAAAGAAAGAAGGATAAGGACAAGATCTGACAAAAGGCCCAACAGAAAGAATGATAGAACAATGCTTGTTGCAGAAGAAAGCAATAAAAACTAGGCAGACTCAGATTCCGATTCTTCATCCAGTAGCTCTTCATCAAGCGACAGTGAACAGGAGGAAGTTCACTGTCTGATGGCTAATCAACTTTCTGATGACGAGGTATTTGATTTCTCAAACATTGATTTCACACAAGAGGACCTAATCAACGCACTAAATGAAATGGTCCATGAGTACAAGAAGCTTTCTCAAACATTCGAGGAAGTCAAAGCTGAAAACATTGATTTGAAAAAAGTTCAGTGGAACCAAGCGCTGTTCAATTTTGTGAAACTGACAGTTTACAAATCGAGTTGAGTAAGCTGAAGACTGAGAATGAATCGTTGAGATTAATATCCTGTGAGCTCGAATCTGAAAACGAAAGGTTAAATCTGGTGATGATCTCCTGGACCCAGTCTTTTATTTCTCTAAGCAAGCTGCGTGAAACTCAAAAGCCATTAAATTATAAATCTGGCTTAGGTTTCAATGCTGGTGAAAGCAGCTCTGGAGAGACCTGTATTCAGTCAAATCTGGAATATGACAAGTTCAAAAAGATGAATTATGTCAAAGCCAGTGTGATACATGATACATGCGAGTCGGTAAGGTATGATGACCAGATCTCGGGGAAACTGAATCAGAAAGGGAAAGCTCGTATTGGCTATGTTAGACCCGAGAACTCTAAGTCCAGATGGCTAAAGAATAGACTTGACAAGGAAAAGGCGAAAGATGGATCCAAGTCCTTTTGCTCAGAACCAACAAAGACGTGGTTCTAAAAAGGTCAAATCTGAATAGAGAAAGATTCAGCCCCGAAGAGATCTGAATGGTCAAAATACCAAACCAAAGCTCAACAGATCTCATCATATTCCTGCACACACCCTTATGGACTTTCATACTGGGAAAACTGTTAAGGTAATTCAAGTATGGGTCCCGAAAGGGGTAATCCGATCTGGACCCATGTAAAATTGGGTACCAAAATCTGTTTTCATGATTGCAGGGCAACAGGTACAAGGCTGGAGATGAGTCAATCATATGGTACCTGGATAGTGGGTGTGCACGACACATGACTGGAAACCCAAAGTTTTTATCAGATGTGACACCTCACAAAGGAGCGAAAATCATTTTTGGTGATAACTCACATGGTAACACTGTGGGTAAGGGTAAGCTTACCCACGGCAACATTTTAATATCTGATATTTTAGTTGTTGAGAACATGTGCTATAATTTAATTAGTATAAGTCAGCTGTGTGACAAGGATTACACAGTTAGCTTTCAAAAGCACACTTGCACAGTTCAGAGTCCACGAGGTCTGACTGTATTGGTTGGTAAAAGATCGGGGAATACCTACATTATCAATTGGTCAGAACCAATGGGATCTGAACAGATCTTCCTTGTAGCTGACTCCTCCAAGAGTTGGCTATGGCATCAGCGAATGAATCATCTAAACTTTAAAACTCTTGCCAAATTGAGTCAGCATGAACTGGTTTCTGGTATGCCTAAAATCAATTTTTCTAAAGACAAGATCTGTGCCACATGTCAGCTTGGTAAACAAATCCGTTCTACTTTTAAAAAGAAAGGCGGTAAACGTTCCCGAAGCTTAGAGCTTTTACATATGGATCTTTTTGGTCCTATTCCCGTAACGAGCTTAGGGAGAACGAATTACACCCTAGTTGTTGTTGACGATTTTACAAAATTCACTTGGGTGCTTTTTTTAAAATCAAAATCTGATACCGTTGATCAACTGATTCGGCTTTTAAAACGTTTGCAAAATGACAGATCTTGTACAGTCAACAGGATAAGAAGTGATCGTGGTACCGAGTTTTTAAATCATAAATTATCTTCTTATCTGGATGACATAGGATAAAGCATGAGCTTTCTGCAGCTAGAAATCCTTAACAGAACGGGCTGGTTGAGAGGAGAAATCGTACTTTAAAAGAAGCTGCTAGAAATATGATTGCTTACTCCGGAATTTCTCAAAAATTTTGGGCAGAAACAGTTAATACAATGACAGATCTTGTACAGTCAACAGGATAAGAAGTGATCGTGGTACCGAGTTTTTAAATCATAAATTATCTTCTTATCTGGATGACATAGGATAAAGCATGAGCTTTCTGCAGCTAGAAATCCTTAACAGAACGGGCTGGTTGAGAGGAGAAATCGTACTTTAAAAGAAGCTGCTAGAAATATGATTGCTTACTCCGGAATTTCTCAAAAATTTTGGGCAGAAACAGTTAATACAGCTTGCTACACTCAGAACATATCAATGATAAATAAGTTGCATGATAAAACCCCTTATGAGATCTGGAGTGGCAAGAAACCTGACATATCATATTTCAGGGTGTTTGGGTGCAGATGTTTCATTCATAATAATGGTAAAAATCACCTAACAGTTTTTGATGCAAAATCCGATGCAAGTATCTTCCTAGGTTATTCAGCAGTGAGCAAAGCTTATCGAGTTTTCAATAATCGAAGTCTGACCGTTGAAGAATCAGCACACGTTGTTTTTGATGAGACAAGCTTTAGATCCAACTCAGCTGCGAGCCTCAACAATTTGTGCACACAATTAGAATCATCCAGTCTTGATGACTCAGATGATGACGTGCCACAACAAAGATACTTAGCAGAGTTACAACCAGAGCTGGACACACCGCATGACAACGCTCAAACAGATCTGACAGGTAACCCAGTGGTTGCTGATTTGACTAACGTTGACCAGGGGTAAGATCAGATCTCATCAAGCGTTCCAGCTATTGGAACCGAAGCAATCAATGCTCAAGATGTTGCACAAACAGATCCCATAGTACATCAATCAACATCTGATACACAAAACGCGAGCACATCTCAACTGATATCTGGATCAAATCTGGAACAAGGATCTTATCAATTGACATCAAACAATCCAGATGTGACCATCCAGCCAGACATCCAAGCAGAACAGGGAGCAAATCCAATCGATCTGATCTCCGGTGGAACACAAATCATCCACCCGAGCAGGTCATAGGTAACATTAATTCTCATGTTCGCACACGAAGCTAGCTGTTGCATGATCATTTTGATTCATCATTCATCTCACATATAGAACCAAAACAGATAGATGAAGCCTTAGCAGACCCAAGCTGGGTAGATGCAATGCAAGAAGATTTAAATCAGTTTAAGCAAAATAATGTTTGGCAACTTGTACCTACACCTTCTAATCATCCAGTGATAGGAACTAGATGGGTCTTTAGGAACAAACTGAATGAAGATGGAGTAGTAACAAGAAACAAAGCTAGACTAGTTGCTCAGGCTTTAGGCAAATGGAAGGAATAGATTTCGATGAAACTTTTGCTCATGTAGCCCAATTAGAAGCCATCCGCATGTTTCTTTCTTATGCTGCATTTAAAGATTTTAAAATTTTTCAAATGGATGTTAAGAGTGCATTTCTTAATGGCATCTTAACAGAGGAAGTGTATGTTGCACAACCTCCTGGCTTCGTTGATCATACATATCCAAATCACGTTTACAAATTGGATAAAGCTCTATATGGGTTGAAGCAAGCACCCAGAGCTTGGTATGATACACTGTCTAAATTTTTTATTGAGCATGATTCACTATAGGCACAATTTATAAGACGCTATTAAATTTGTGAAATCTGATCATGTCCTATTAGTGCAAATTTATGTTGATGACATTGTATTTGGATAAACTAACCCCAAACTATGCCAGAAATTTTCTAAGTTGATGTAGGACAAATTCGAGATGAGCATGATGGGAGAGCTGACATTCTTTCTAGGATTACAAGTTAGAAATCTTGACAATGGAATCTTCATTAATCAAGCAAAGTATACGAAAGAACTGCTGAAGAAATTCGGAATGGATAACTGTTCAGCAGTAGCAACCCCAATTAGCTCCTCAATCAAGCTAGACAAAGACTAAGCTGGATCTGCCATTGAGGTATCTCTATATCGTGGTATTATAGGCTCCCTGATTTATTTAACTGCTAGCAGACCAGACATCATGTTTGTTGTCTGTATGTGTGCTAGATTTCAAACGGAGCCAAAGCAATCTCATTATATTGCTGTAAAACGTATACTGAAATATATTAAGGGAACTTCCAATGTGGGTCTTTGGTATCCCAAAGACTCTAGATTTCAACTAATTGGTTACAGTGATGCAGACTACACAGGATGTAGAGTTGATCGTAGAAGCACGAGTGGTACTTGTAAATTCTTGGGAGATCGCCTGATTTCCTGCTTTAGTAAGAAGCAGACATCTATTGCAACGTCCACAGCTGAAGCAGAGTACTTAGCGGTTGGAAGCTGTTGTGCTCAGATCTTATGGATACAACACCAGCTAAAGGACTACGGCATTGATGCTTCTGAAGCGCCTATTCTCTGTGACAACACCAGTGCCATGGAGATTACTCAAAATCCAGTGCTGCACTATAGAACAAAGCACATCGACATTAGGCTTCATAAGAGATCATGTACTCAAGAAGGACGTCAGGTTGGAGTATGTGTCGACTGACCAAAAAATAGCTGACATCTTCACAAAGCCTCTACCATACGCTAAGTTTTCTTATTTTAGAAACATGTTGGGTCTCTTAGACTGTCTTGATTTGTCTCTGCGCTAACAATTGCATGTTGAAAAGCTTATGTGTTTATCAGATCTGAGTCTAATGTTCAGGGGGAACACCATGGATCTTCAGATCTGGTAAAATTTTAGACTTGGTAAGTCTCAGCTTTAGAGGGAACGAGAGATCTGAATTAATAAGTGCTGAGTCGCCTGAATATGTGAGATCTGGATACACTCAGATCTCATATATATACAGTCGATGCTTATATGTAATCAGATCTGGTAACACCCCTACTGATACATAAAATAGATCTTAAGGTTGTGACGTGTTAAGTATCTGGCACTAGTTATCTCTTTTAATTTTTCACCCTCGCGGTTAAAATTTCAAATCATTTTAAAATCTTTTCAAATTCTTTTCACAATATTTTCAAAATATTATTTGCGCCGACGGATGATTGACACGTGTTGTCATCATACAAAATGTCACATACACATTCTCTCACCATTTCACATTCCTGTTTTACATTACACCGTTTCTATACTCAGTCATCTTACTTTGTGCAAATTACTTTCAAGCTCTCGTGCACTTTTGCTCTCTTGTGTATCCTATTTACAGACTATTATCTCTCAGGCATTTTCCGGTTCAACTTACTCTCTGAAATGGCTTCCGTATTCATCACAAACGCTCTGAAAGTGAACTATGAATCTGTGTTGGGTATCTCCGACAACGATGGAATGGTAAATATGTTCAAAGCCCTTGAATCTACTGGGCTACGAGGGTTTCTGGTATGTCCATCAGTGTTGTATGAGCAGGAACTGGAGCAGTTCATTGACACAGCTATTGTACAAGATGGTGATATTACTTATGCTGTTTCCGGGAAGTATGTAGCAATTTATGAAAGCAGGTTTGCAGGTGTTTTCAATTTGCCCACTGATGGTCTCACCGATTTATCCGAGGTGCCGAATCATTTGGTATCACAGGCAAGGACTGTGTTTTCTAAGTCTGAGAAGCCTGTTCCGTATTCGTGTAAGAAGAGACTACTAAAGTATGAGTTCCGATTGTTGAATGAAATTTTGGCCAAGTCAATTACTGTAAAGAGGTGTTTTCAATTTGCCCACTGATGGTCTCACCGATTTATCCGAGGTGCCGAATCATTTGGTATCACAGGCAAGGACTGTGTTTTCTAAGTCTGAGAAGCCTGTTCCGTATTCGTGTAAGAAGAGACTACTAAAGTATGAGTTCCGATTGTTGAATGAAATTTTGGCCAAGTCAATTACTGTAAAGCTGGATCTTTCGATGCCGTCACCCATGAGAGGTTTTTGATGATGACGGCTATTCACTTTGGGGTCAAGATCAACTGGAGCAAGATTCGTTTTGAGGTTTTGAAGAAGATGGCTGACAGAACCATTAAAAGAGCCAAGGGTTTTGCGGCTCAAATTTGTGTTCTTCTGAAGGGCGACCCCGCTGTTACTTTGGGAGAGGCGAAGACCTTCCCTCCTCTGAAAATTCTTTCTGAGAAGACTGTAAACACGTATTTTGCCAAAAATAAGACCATTGATGGTTGTGGCGAATCAGATGAGCCCAATGTGGAGAAAGTAGCGATCGTTAAGAGGAAGTCTGTAACCAAGAAGAAATCTACCCCGACTGACGAGGAACCAGTGGAAGTAGTTGAGAAAGCTGTATCGATGAAGCAATCAGCTTCTACTGGTGATGATCCTGCTGTTACAAAGAAGAAGAGAACAACTAAGTTTTAGAGTAGATGCCCAACTAGCCAACTTGTGGCGTGTGGGTTTTATAGAATCTTGTGTATAACGATCTTTATATATGATATACGCATTTCTTTATGGCATTATTTATTTTCATTATGATTATAATGTTAACAATTGTGTTGGATAAAGACCTAGAATGCACCATAGTGTATGTTAGATGTGATAGTGGATATGATGGATATCATGAAATACATCTAATAGTCACTGTGCATTCTGAACTCGTTCCTAGTCGATTGGGCCGTCAAAATGAGGATAAGGACGCCCGAGCTTGAGACTAGCATCTGCGATGTGAAGTACCATGTTTCATTGGTAGGGAACATTGTGATGTTCTGAGCATGCAGATGGATAGTGACCTGGTGATCTATCGAACTACCCTCGTTCGGACTTTCCAAGTGGTTACCATTTGTCGAGTGGATAAGTCCGAGGTCTTGGTTGTACTGATTAGTCCTCACTACTCGAAACGTCATTGAGACTCTACATGATATGTGAGGATTCAGATTTCTAATTAGTGATTAATCGGATTTTGAGTTAGATTAATCACGAGAATTAAGAATTTAAGATTTCGGGATTCGAATTTTGATGAAATGGATGACGTAAGCAGATCTATTGTTAGAAGCGTGTAGCGTTCATTCGATGGTTGCGCGGTAGATCTGATGGCGTAAGCAAATCTCATGCAAGAACGTGATAGCGTGCATTTGAGAGATCTGGCGCCTATACGTCGTCGTTTTGTGTTTTAGCGCCGAGATCTGTTTTGCGTTTTGGCGCAAGTGTTGAGCGTGAGATCTGTTGACCAAAACGTTGTTGTTTTGAGGCTTGCGCGGGATTTAGTTTAGCGTGAAGTCTGTTTTTGGACTTAGTGTTTGTGCGAGATCTGTTGGGTGATATTTTGAGTTGTAGATATCTGTTTCTGTCGGTGATTGAATTATTGGGAAGCTTTTGGAATAGAGGATATTTATATAAGTGTTGATTTACACTTAGAGCATTCCAGACCTGATATTTCTTATCCTCTAACTCAAAACCCCCGAAATAGCTACTGTTCACCGTCACTTTCTATCGCGATTTCCCGTTGATTCTGACCTCCGTTTTT
>KV001191.1:97362-116639 GCA_001598015.1 Dorcoceras hygrometricum | reverse complement strand
ACTAAACCCTAGCCTCCAAAGCATAGCTCTCGGCCGCCCCTCCTCCATCCTCCACCTCTCGGCCGCGCCTCCTCCCTTGCGCCGCCGTAGCGCCGCTGTGCCGCCGCCCCGTGATCGGACTTGTTTCGATCACCACGACGAGGTGATTCCGTCCGTGACAAAATCCATCAGCTCTTCTAGTGCAGACTGACGGAGGACTCTTGTTTCCGGTCGTGGACCTGATTAGACGATCTACCGCCGCCTACAATTCAAGAGCCAGTCTCCCTGTGATTCTGGTTGGAGCCAGGCGCCTAGACGCCAGCAAGGTAACAATCGATAAACGTGATCGGACTTGTTTCGATCACCACGACGAGGTGATTCCGTCCGTGACAAAATCCATCAGCTCTTCTAGTGCAGACTGACGGAGGACTCTTGTTTCCGGTCGTGGACCTGATTAGACGATCTACCGCCGCCTACAATTCAAGAGCCAGTCTCCCTGTGATTCTGGTTGGAGCCAGGCGCCTAGACGCCAGCAAGGTAACAATCGATAAACGCCCTATGAATGGTTTATTGATTGATTTCAATGTATTGAATGTATCTCGGGGCCAAAATTTTTAAACTTCCGCTACACCCCCGGGAAATGGGATCCGGATCCGCCACTTTCGTCAACAGTGGTATCAGAGCCAAGGCTCGGATCCTTCAATACATATTGTGCCTGAATTGTATCGATTTCAATTATTTCAGAATCAACAAAAAAAAAAATTTTGAAAGGCCGCCGGCGACGCCGCATGCGACGGCGCCATGGCGCTGCTCGCGCAGCAGCACGCGATGGCCATCACGCATTGTCGCATGCTGGCCGGCCACCGTGCGCTAATGTAGCGCACGGTGGGGCGCTGGTTGCGCCATGCATGGCACGGCCATGCCGCGCACGTCGCGAGCGGCGTGCGGCCTTGTGCCGCACGCTGTGTATTGGCGGCGGCCGCCGTCGTGCGGCCGCCGTCCGGCGTCCTTCCGGCAGCGTTGCGACGGCTAATTTCTTCTAGGTTTTGTTCGGGCCTGTCCCGGGCAGCCCATGAAGTTTTCGGGCCAATATTCGATATTGGGCCGATTTTGGTCGGACCAAAACTGATTTTGAAATATTTGAAGTTTTGGGCCTAAAATTGTTTTAAGCCCAATTTGATGCAATTAAAATTAACAAAATGTGATTTTGATTATAGGTGATTTTATAATTAAAATATGATTTTGTTGATAAAATATGATTTTGTTGACGAAATGCGATTTTAGTTATAAAATATGATTTTATAATTAAAAATATGATTTTGTAGGAAATTATCAAATATGATTTGATTATTTATTTTATGTCAATTCATTAGATTGATTGCATGTTTGGGATGATCGAGAGCCGTGCCCAATGTGTTAGGTGTATGCTATAGGTTTTGCGATTTTGGTTGTAAATATATTGTTGATATCGTTTAAAGTGGGTCTGTTTGTGGCCCGTTCCCACCCCTACAAATTTGTATCCCAATGTGTCATGGCAATTTAAATGTAAATTACTAGATTTAGTGGGAGGACAATTGAAGACGGTGGACATGCCGATCAAAGATATTGAAGACCGAAGATCTGTAAAACCGGAAGCAATTGTAATAGGATTGCATTGCATATTTCATTTCACCTAGGACTGGACCCAGGTCTGTGATTGGCAACCACGGACCGCATAGCTCTCGCGATCGATCATCCCAAAGTTTATTTATATAATCGATATATGTTGAAGTCTGTGATTGGCAACCACGGACCGCATAGCTCTCGCGATCGATCATCCCAAAGTTTATTTATATAATCGATATATGTTGAATCCACATGTTTTAAATTATGATTTAAAATATTGTTGAGACCAAATTTTCAAAAATAAAATCCCTCGTTTTAAATACGATTTAAAATTGATATCAAGATTAAATGTTTATTCGATAAACTGAGGGAATTTAAATCTGTTTAAATTATCCCTACCTTCCATCAACAATGGGTGTACGCCGATGCTACCCGCATACATGGCCCGGCTCATATTATTGAGGGGGTTATGTATGCCGGAAAGATGTACACGTCATTGACACTTGTTGTGAGTCGGTTGGAACTCCCTTTAACGTTGGCTCATATTATTGGGGACGTTAAGGGGACCGTCCTTCACGACTCAACTTTGATGGGTCATCTTGACAGGTGATAGTAATCGGCGTCATTATTGGGCCCTTACTGGACGTGAGGTAATTACATGGAGGTTGCACTGGCTGCAATTGGGCTCTACCTTTTGGGGGTCATGGTTGGCTGATATTATTCGGGACCATGATCGCTCGATTGGACTCTGTGTACCCACTAAGGAAACTTGCTTTCCCGATTTCATTAGAGGGTGGTGAAATCGTTAAAATAGTGGGAGGGTAATTCATAAAACTAAATGACCTTGTTTTATGTCTTAGCTTTTTTCATATATAGTTAGTAATGCATGTCTGTTTTTCTTTTCAGTATAAACTGCTTTATAATGTCTTCGATCAAAAACCCACTCGCTGCTATACTGGATAGCAACAAGTTCACCGGTCTGAACTACCAAGACTGGCTTCGAAACCTCAACATTGTGTTGGCTTCGGAGAAACTTCTCTATACGATAGAGAAGAGCCCTCCGAAGGAAGCCCCTGCCGATATAAGCCCTGAGGAGCTGATTACGCTTAAACAATGGTGGGACGACGAGCTTAAGACTCGATGCTATGTGATGGCATCGATGTCCAACGAAATGCAATGGCGCTTTGAGAAGACGAAGTATGATGCTGACATACTCTTTCATCTCAAGAAACTGTATGGGGAGAACTCTCGACATGAGAGGTTCACCGCTGTCAAGGATCTTATGACGAGCCGCATGCACGATGGGACTTCGGTCCGCGAGCATGGGGTTCGTATGATTGGGCTCGTTGAAAAGCTGGTGGGCCTTGATATCACACTTCCACATGAGCTGTCTGTGGATGTGCTTCTCCTCTCACTGCCCGCTGCATTCGACCCCTTTGTGGTCAACTTCAACATGAACAAGCTGGCAGCCACCCTCGAAGAGGTGGTTAACATGCTGGTCATGTTCGAGGGGACCATAAAGAAGGAAAAGCCCGTCCTCCTTATAGGATCTTCTTCCTCTGCGAAGAAGGGGCCCAGACGCAAGGGTAAGAAGCGTTCTGCCCCTGCGAAGGAGGAAAAGCCCACTAAGAAGCCCAAGGCAAAGGCTTCCAAGCCAAACAAAACTGAGGATGTTTGCCACCACTGCCACAAGCCTGGGAATTGGAGGAGGAACTGCAAGGAGTACCTCGAGCAGTTGCGAACTGCAAAAGGTATGTTCTATATCGAAATAAATATGTCTCTTAATTCGACTTCTTGGGTACTTGATACCGGATGTGGATCTCATATCTGCAATGATTTGCAGGTGATGACAAGAAGCCGACGTCTTAGAGAGGGTGAGACCCACTTGAGGCTGGGCAATGGAGCAAGAGTTGTTGCAGTAGCTATAGGAGATGTTTATTTATTTCTGTCTTCAGATTTTAAGTTGTTATTGAGAAACGTTTTATTTGTTTCCGAATTAATTTAGAACATCATTTCTGTTTCTATGCTTGATAGTTATGGATATTCTTGTGTTTTTTCTCATTCGATTTGCAATATATACAAGAATGAATGTTTAATTGGAATAGGGGAACGCGAAAACGATCTGTACACCTTAAAATTAAAAGAAGTTCCAACTCGCGATGTGGAAACACATACAACAACAATTAAAAGGAAAAGCGATAACTTGAACCCAGCACAACTTTGGCACGCTAGGCTAGGTCATATTTCCCTAAGTAGGATGAACAAGTTAGTTAGGAGTGACATGTTTGATTTGTCAGACATTAACTCCCTACCGACTTGTGAATCTTGTCTCATGGGAAAGATGACTAAACAACTCTTCAAGGGCAAGCCTGAACGTGCACAAGGCCTATTGGATATGATCCATACTGATGTGTGTGGTCCACTTAGCATTGGTACTAAGTACGGTCACACATACTTCATCACCTTTACCGATGATTACCCTAGGTATGGGTACTTGTACTTAATGAAGCACAATTCTGAATCCTTTGAAAGGTTCAAAGAACTCAAGGCTGAAGTAGAAAATCAATTAGGCAAAAGTATTAAAGCACTTCGATCCGATCGAGGTGATGAATACTTTAGTGCTGAATTTCAAGACTATCTTAAAGAGAATGGGATTCTCTCGCAGTGGATCCCTCCGGCCACACCACAGCTCAATGGTGTGGCGGAGCGTCGTAATCGAACCCTGATGGACATGGTTCGATCTATGATGAGCTTCACTGAGCTTCCTACCTCGTTTTGGGGCTATGCGCTCGAAACGGCAGTAATGTTGTTGAACAATGTCCACACCAAGGCAGTGGATAAGACTCCATATGAGATATGGATGGGCAAACCACCCAAGTACTCATACATGAGGATTTGGGGATGTCCTGCTTACGTGAAGCAGACAGTGGGAGATAAGCTGGATACTAGATCCATCTTATGCTACTTCATTGGATATCCAAAGAATTCTATTGGATACTACTTCTACCATCCAAACGAAACAAAAGTGTTTGTTTCTAGGAATGCCACCTTTATGGAAAGGGAATTTCTACTTGATAGAAAGGGAAAAATAGTAGAACTCGAAGAGGTTCGAGAACCAACTGAAGTACCAAGTGAATCTCCTGCGCCTCCTGAGCCAGTACCAGAAATGGTCGCACCTAGGAGATCCGAAAGGGTTCCTAGGACTCCTGAAAGATATGGTTTCCTCCTTGAAGATGATCAAATTGATCAAGTTGTTGGATGTGATCCAAGGACTTTCAAGGAGGCAATTTCCGATGCTGATTCTAATTTGTGGCTTCAAGCAATGCAGTTTGAGATTGACTCAATGCATGCGAACCAAGTTTGGACTCTTGTTAATCCTCTCGAAGGAATTGTTCTTATTGGGTGTAAGTGGATATACAAAAGAAAACTTGGGCCTGATGGTAAGGTATTGACCTACAAGGCAATACTGGTCGTGAAAGGTTACACTCAAAGGCAAGGTGTTGACTATGATGAAACCTTCTCACCAGTCGCAATGTTCAAGTCAATTAGAATCTTACTTGCCATAGCCGCATGGTACGACCATGAGATATGGCAAATGGATGTGAAAACTGAGTTCCTTAATGGAAACATTAAGGAAGAGATCTATATGACGCAGCCTGAGGGTTTCACATCTGTAGGAAGTGAGCATAAGGTATGCAAACTTCAGAGATCGA
This sequence comes from Dorcoceras hygrometricum, assembly GCA_001598015.1. NCBI lineage: Eukaryota > Viridiplantae > Streptophyta > Magnoliopsida > Lamiales > Gesneriaceae > Dorcoceras > Dorcoceras hygrometricum. The sequence continues at coordinate 111,342 of KV001191.1, read as the reverse complement.
TCTACGGTCTCAAACAAGAATCGAGGAGTTGGAACCTGAGATTCGATGAAACAATTAAGGAATTTGGTTTCATCAAGAATCCCGAGGAGACATGTGTGTATAAGAAGGTAGTTAAAAGCGCTGTGACATTCCTTGTACTTTATGTTGATGACATTCTACTCATTGGGAATGATGTAGGAATGCTGCAGTCAACTAAAGTATGGTTGTCTAGTAGATTCTCGATGAAGGACATGGGTGAAGCATCCTATATTCTTGGAATTCAGATCTATCGGGATAGATCGAAAAGGATGCTCGGACTCACCCAAGCTACCTACATCGATACCATACTTAAGCGGTTCTCTATGGAAGAGTCCAAGAGAGGACACCTACCTATGAGCCACGGGGTCACTCTATCTAAGTCTATGTGTCCGAAGACTGATGAGGAGATAGAGAGTATGACATGTGTGCCATATGCCTCGGCAATAGGTAGTATTATGTATGGCATGATCTCAACTAGACCGGATGTCGCATATGCTCTGAGTGTCACGAGCCGCTACCAGGCCAACCTCGGACAATTGCATTGGAAGGCCGTGAAAGATATTCTTAAGTACTTACGAAGGACTAAGAATATGTTCATGGTCTATGGGGGTGGTGAACTGAAATTGGAAGGCTACACAGATTCTAACTTCCAATGTGATGTGGATGATTCGAAGCCTACCTCTGGATTTGTATTCATGCTCAATGGTGGTGCTGTCTCTTGGAAGAGTTCCAAGCAAGACACCATCGCGGATTCAACCACTGAGGCTGAGTACATTGCAGCATCAGCTGCTGCTAAGGAGGTGGTTTGGATAAGGAATTTCGTCCAAGAGTTGGGCATCATTCCTGATGGAGTTGGTCCAGTCCCGGTGTACTGCGACAACACGGGTGCCGTTGCGCAAGAAAAGGAGCCTAGGTTTCACCAAAGATCCAAACATATACTGAGGAAATACCACATAATCCGGGATATTGTGGCTAGAGGTGACATAGCAGTTGAGAGAGTCGCCTCTGCAGAAAACATTGCTGATCCACTTACGAAACCCTTGCCAGGACCGTTGTTTGAAAAACATCACGAAACAATGGGACTGCGTCTGATGAGTAGTTGGCTATAGGAAAAGTGGGAGATTGTTAGAGTAGATACCCAACTAGCCAACTTGTGGCGTGTGGGTTTATAGACTCTTGTGTATAACGATCTTTATATATGATATACGCATTTCTTTATGGCATTCTTTATTTTCATTATGATTATAATGTTAACAATTGTGTTGGATAAAGACCTAGAATGCACCATAGTGTATGTTAGATGTGATAGTGGATATGATGGCTATCATGAAACACATCTAATAGTCACTGTGCATTCTGAACTCGTTACCTGGTGATGTTCTGAGCATGCAGATGGATAGTGACCTGGTGATCTATCGAACTACCCTCGTTTGGACTTTCCAAGTGGTTACCATTTGTCGAGTGGATAAGTCCGAGGTCTTGGTTGTACTGATTAGTCCTCACTACTCGAAACGTCATTGAGACTCTACATGATAGGCGCCTCACTTTGACCCGTTTACCGACTCCCTTGGGGTCATTAGGTGGCGGGATTGGGTGAGGCCCCGATGCATGTAGGAGTCGATGCTTCGTTGTCGAGGATTCATCGCTCGCTTTCATGCGTGGATATCCTATGTTATCTGAGGAGACAATAGTGTGATAAATCTTTGTCCAGAGTACTGGATGTGTTTTAGGTAAATGGGTTTACCTAGTAACACTCATGATGTCACTATTTAATCTCCAAGATGTATGCATAGTTATCGGATCTTTAGCGACTCTCGATTTATCAATGGTCGTTGATCTGATCGGGATATATGTGTTGAAAGGACCGTACTATACGCTAACCACGACCAACTGGTTCTTTCAGGCACTATCAGTGATACCTAGGGGATCATGGGGCGATGTTGCTAGGCGCTTTACCATGATCCGATGGACAAGTCCGAAATTGTGATCTCGGAGTCACAATGGTTGTGGGCCCACGACTAGCTGTATCCCTGAACCATTGAGGGTCACACAAGTACTGGATTCATGATTCCCACACAGAAACTGAGCTCAATGTGTTGAGTATAGGAAGAGGATTTTAGGGAGTGCGACTTCCTAAAAGTCAACAGGGGTCAAATTGCGATTTCCAAAAGTTGAGGGGCTAAACTGTAATTTTGGACTTGCGGTCTGAAAAATTGTTTTCGCATCATAATACTCAGTTTTGGAAACTAATTCGAACGGTCCGATCTGATCGTCGATTGGAGTTGTGATGAAGCCGCGGTGGTACGGTTGAAACGAATGTTCACATGGACCTGGGCCCGCCCCAGGCCCATTGGACTAGTTGTAGCCCATCATTGGTCTACTTATGCTAGACCTAGGGCTACACAAACAGAACAACTAAACCCTAATCCTCCTTCCTCCACCTCTCGGCCGCGCCTCCTCCCTTGCGCCGCCGTGCCGCCGCCCCGTGATCGGACTTGTTTCGATCACCGCGACGAGGTGATTCTGTCCGTGACAAAATCCGTCAGCTCTTCTAGTGCAGACTGACGGAGGACTCTTGTTTCCGGTCGTGGACCTGATTAGACGATCTACCGCCGCCTACAATTCAAGAGCCAGTCTCCCTGTGATTCTGGTTGGAGCCAGGCGCCTAGACGCCAGCAAGGTAACAATCGATAAACGCCCTATAAATGGTTTATTGATTGATTTCAATGTATTGAACGTATCTCGGGGCCAATATTTTTAAACTTCCGCTGTGCCCTCGGGAAACGGGATCCGGATCCGCCACTTTCGCCAACACAAAGAAGAAAGCCGCTCTCTCGAAAGAGAATCTGGAGCTTGTGTCAGTAGCAACAGAGTCCATAGCACTCCAAATGATTGAACCAATTTCAGTTGTGAACCCTCCTACTCGAACGGGTTCTGATGATTCCAATGTTGAGAAGGAACAAGCTGTGGAAGAAATCATTGAAAAATAACAAGAGGCATCTACTGCCGATGATGTTGATCAGATTATTGCTCGGATTATTACAGAGACTGCTGAGATGGAAACAGAGGCGATGTTTGTGGAAACTGATGCTGGGAAATCAGATGTGATTGCTGAGGCTACTGGAACAGATGTTGTGATGGGGAAAGCAGATATTGTGGAACCAGAGGTTGCTGAGGGAATAGTAACGGGAACAGATTTTGCAGAACCAGTGGAACCAAGGTTTGAAGATATAACAGTGGAGATCTCTGAGGAATCTATGTCTATCGAGGATATCTTGCTACAGATTCTGGGGGATGCCATGTTGCCATCTGTCCTTGCTGTTGAACCAACAAAAATTAAATTTGGACTTGGGATCCAGATTCCAGGAGTGACCGAAAAGGATAAATACAAAGCCAGTCTTCCACAAATTGTTGCTACTGACAAGGGGAAGGAGCCTCTTGTGGTAGACACTATTCAAGGGCATCCGGCCCGAGAAATTTTCTCTTTAATCTGTGCAAATATCGTGTTTCTAATCCAGTTGCGAGAACAGGTGATTGAAGCGGTGGTTCAATTCTTTCAGTATTCGCATACTTTCAGCTTTAGGATCCGTTGAGGCGATTGCTGCTAAATAAGAAAAAGTTATGAACTGGGGAGAGACATTCCGTGCAGATAGCTCTTCAGCGTAGGGTATATATTGTTGTGAAGTATAGGGAGTTGCTTCTACGAAAATTTTTAGAGGCCCGAAGGCACAATTTTGTATCTGGTACGCCCACTACAGCTATTGACCTCAAAGTTTTGGAACTGCTCACTGCCACTCATCATTTTTCATTAAAAGTCTTGCTGAGGCAAGTAAAGGAGAATAAGCTGGAGTGGACACGGCCGTCCAATTCACTTTTTTTTTGAAGTAGACAACATTGATCGCGTTTAATTCATTCCAAGAAATCATCGGACTATTTTCTCTACCTGTTGGATTAGGACAAAGATGTTGGTTGACGGATCTTGGCTAATTGTTGAAGGGATTGATTATTGGAGACCTATTATGAGGCCTGTTGTGACGCACGAACCCAACGGAGCCACGAGATCGGGGTAAATAAAAATTCGAAACAAAAGAAGAACTGAAAGATAATTTGTTATAAGCTGTATTCCTTATAACCTCAAAAGAAATAGAAGCTCAAAGACAAAACTATCAAACACTGAATTGCGCGCCAACTGCTGAAACTTATTTGCGGAAAAACAGAGTATATTATATAACTTTGCAATTGCGATTTACAACAGCTGCTATTCTATGTAAATATACAACCATTGCAACTGATCTAATACAGTACATTCTAACTCAAAACAATACAACTGAGACACGGAAAACGTAGGCCTTGGATAAACACAACACCACCCAGCAGCTGTATTTCAAGTTTCACCTTCTGTTCGTTCTCCAGCTGTCGCACCTGCACCATTTTAAAAGCTAGTGAGCCTAAAGACTCAGCAAGTAAAACCTGAGTAATAACAATTTCATAAAACGCAGGCAGTCATCTGAACATACATAAACATCTCATAAACAATTCTTTCGTAATCTTAGAGACAGGGGTTAATAGCCCAGCTCTTAACATCAATTTATTTTCTTTAGATTATGGCATATAAGCTCCTCATGGTCCGTGTTGCACTTTGATCAAAATGACTTTCGATATCATTTTTAGCATATAGCTCATATGAAAGGGCAGTCGACATCTAGACAACTGCTCACCCTTCTCCTTGGTGACCGTCAACTATCTATGCCACAATCTTAAAATAAACTTTGTTTCATTAACATCCTTTCGTAAAACTTTCATTCTTAAAATCCTCGGGTTCCATTATTTAAAACTCTCGCTTCCATTTTTCAAAACTTTACTGAGTATTGAGTTCGACTTTGGAAACATTACATTGATATAGGACCAGTCGCAAGAGAAACCAGTCGCAGGAGAAAATCAGACGTAGTGAACAGTACCAGTTGCAACGAATAGGAACCAGTCGCAAGACAAGAACCAGTCGCAAGGTCATATTTTAAACAAAACGGCGTCGTTAGTGCAAGAAAAGCGCTAACATTCGTAAAACCAGATGCAAGTATTTTACTAAAAGAAACCAACTGCAAAGTTTGTTTTAGATGAAACGACGTCGTTAACATATTGACCAGCCGTAGGAAAAATGTTAACAACCAGTCGCTATGAACAGTACTTTTTGAAACGAATATTGCAACTGCTGAAATTTGACAAAAATACATCTGCTGATGAACAGTGCATCTACTGGATTTTTAATAACAAACATGCACCTACTGGTGAACAGTGCATCTGCTGATTTTACGAAAAGAACGCAATTGCTGAATTTTAACAAGGAAATGCAACTGCGAGAATAAAACTAAGTATATGTAATATCAAAACAACAACTATGCTATCAGCCGTTGCCTATCAAACCAAACTTCATAATGATTCGACTAGCAACTACCGATTACACCAACTACTAAATTGAAGAACATTCATAAACTTCCTGGAAATAAACTCGAATTCTCAGTACTTTAAAACATTACAAACTTTCTGGAAAAACATTTTGGAAGCATCATAAACATCAAAACTTCATTTTTCGAACCCATCTTCTTTCCTTTGAACATGTATAAAATCATTTTAAACAATAACTTCAACGTATTTTAAACATGCAGACAAGCAGATCCATAAAAACAACAATATATGCTTAAAATGGTGTAGCAAAGGATCAGCTTTTACTTGCCTTTAACAAAGCTTTGCGACAGCAACTAATTCCTGCAGAAATCTTCTCCTTGAGCAACGCACGAACTCTTCTGGAAATATTTTGAAGAACACTTGAAGACTTTTCTTTGCAAATGATGAAAATATTAATTTGAAAACAGGTTTTTATATGAAAGGGATTAGTGGCAAGCTACTTGTGAAATCAAGCATGACACACTTATAAAATTTAGCAAAAATTCCCTTCATATCATTTAATTTGTAAAACCACAAACCTTTTTCAAAAGAAATCATTTTTCCTCCTTAAAAATATTTTTCAATCGATTTAGAACCAACTCGTGCATCGCTCTTTGGAGTTATCTGCTGATACCAGCCGCAGCGCATCTTACTTTCTAAAATCAGCAAATACATAACATTTAAAATTGCCAATTTGGCCCATGAAATCAACAAAATGCATAAATGTGGTCCTATGGATTTTGGGGCGTTACACCTGTTGATTCTCGCAATCGGGAACTGCTGCCTCAGCGGCCTTATATTGATGACCTCGCCCCTCTCTGCGCCTTCATAGAGCCCGTCCAAGACATTGATTCAAGAGCACCCTTCTCCAGAATTGTTCGTGATCTATGGGCTGAAGTGTGTGTAGGTGTTGTACAGTTTTCTTTGATTGGAGGTTTGCACTCTGTTAGTACAATAAACCGTTGCAGAGATATTTTCAGCCCCCTTGTAGATATTGAGGAAATTCCAACAGGTTTCGAGGATTATTTCAGCGTGGTCTCAATACCAACATTTTTGCTACCTTTTTGGGTGTTTTTGTTGAACAGCCCGAGGAACAGGGTTTACCAGAAGGCGAGTCTTCTTATTCTGATGATTCAGTAGTTTACCGTTCTCCTTCTCTCGATGCAGAACTCAATGTATACACTTCACCAGTTGTAGATATTGCATCAGTTCCTACAGATTTTGCTAGTATTTCTCCGAGAAATTCAGATATGTCTTTGCCTTCTCCGAATCAGAGTCCATCCACAGATTCTTCTCTACAATTTAATTCAGAGGACATTCTTTAGGGCGCTGCAACAGCTGTCGAACAGATTCCTGTATCTTCTCCTGCTACGAATATCTATGAACAGTTTGCGCAGCTACGAGCCTCTATTTCTCAACTGTCCATCAAGCAGCTGCGAACACAAAGAAAAATTGGCGATCTTCAGAATGCTATCTTTTCAAAGATCGATACTCGCAAAAAAGCTGCTGCCGAGGCTCGTATTGAACAAGACCAAACATTTCGAGGCCTTATTAAAAATCTTCGACAGGGAGTTCAAACCAACACAGCTGTCTTATCGATTGAAATGCACGAATTTAAGAAGGCAGTTCGCGCTCAAAATGCTTTTTTCACGACTGATTTGGCAGATCTTCGTAAGGAAGTCAAGGATCTCAAAGCTGAATTATCTAAGGATTTCGACGATAAACTGGCTGTTATTTGCAATGATATACTGGAATTACGTGTGGAAACACAGGGACAATTAGCTTCCCTTAGTACTAATCTTGCTGAACTCATAGCCTTTGTCACAAAGGGCCGTGATGACAAAAAGGGGGAAGTGGGTAGCAGCCATGGCCGAGGTCAGCCTCCTCCTGTAGATGGTGGTGGTAGTGGTAGTAGGAGTGAGCCATCAAGAAAAAGAGGAAGCAGTGGAGCTTGGCAGAAAAGTTGGAGATACTGGCTAAATGAATAGATCTGGATATGGATTGTTATGAGTTTCTAGTTTTTTAGTTCTTGTACAAATCTTTTGTACCGTGATTCTTATTGGATATATATAAGCAGACTTGGAGCAATTTATTGTTGTCTCTTTTAAGTCAAAGGCTGCTAAGTTTTGTCATCACCAAAAAGGGGGACATTGTTAAGATAAAATTTATAAGTTTTGGTGATAACAAAATAAGACTGAGAAATGATCTTATGTATTCACAGAAGACAAGTTTAGGGAAATTTTCAGATCTCGTGACGTCATGCTAATAAGTTGCAGTCTTTAAGTTTCGAGAGTTCTGAGTTAAGCGTTTACATCTGAGTTGATTTTTGGGAAGTATTCAGAACTGAGCAGAGTTACGTATTCAGAGATTCAGATTTCTGTTATCGGGTTGATGCTTTCAAATCAGATTTGGTTATTTGAATCAGTTGAGTATTCGGGTCAGTTAATTCAGATATCGGGACAGTTATGCAGACTTGAGGTATTTCAGACTTGATTCAGAAAGCTACAGTAATAGATCTGTTGTTAGAGCTAAGTTTATTCGGACTTGATTCAGAGGCATTAGTAACAGATTTCATTATATTGACTCTAGTGGTATTATTCAGATTTGAGAGTATAAACAGATTCTACACAAGTTACTTCAGATCTCAGTATTTCAGAAGTGGTTACAGAATGCTCAGTGAATATCAGATTCGAAGACAATTCAGATTTGAGTACAATACTTTTGAAGATTCTCTAAGAATTCAGATATGACAAAATAGCAAGCATACTAAAGTGTGAGCTTCGATTCTCTTCAGAAGTTATCAAAGAATCATTTAAAGAGAATCAACGGTCAAAGTTTAAATTGTATAAAAGGCTGGAATTAAGGAGACAAGATCAGAGCTATTTTGGGTAAAATTTCACAGTGCGCATAATGCTTGATAGGATAATTGCCCGCTTTGGAATATAAGTCAATTTAGCCCTGACGAGCGCAGTTGACCTTTTTTATGGAATTAATGGAGCATTAAATGCTATGATACGATGAAGATATGAAAAAGAGCTTATCTATACTGGCTACATTTAATGACCGTTGAAGACAGAGTATAAAAGGCTGAAGAATTCAAATGAAGAAGCCTTCTGCGATTTCTGCATATTCTGCTCCTCTTCGCTATCAGTGATTTACAACGTTCACTCTTTGTCATCAAAAAGCTCTCTAATACTCACTGGAAAATTTCATTGCAAAAACATTCTAAGTCAAGTATTACAGCTCGAAGAACAATCAAGTTCAGCCTTCATAGTTTTAACCTTCGAGTTATCTTCTGGTTTACATTTGTAAACAGTTCTTGTTTATAAAAGAACCAGAAAATATACAGTACTCAATAACATCGTATTTCATTGTAATATTTATCTTTGAGTCTGTAAAAGACTTGCTGTGTGAAGCAGTCTTTAAAATTACATTGATTGTAATCAGCAGTCGTATCTGCTTGTAGTTGAAGTTGCTAGGAGTTCATCTTGAGCGAGGATCGGTGACTGGGTGTAGACAGAAGCTGTGTGCATCAAATTTCTTCTAGTGGAACCTTCCTGCAAAGGAATAAGGGGAGACGTAGGATTTGATATCCGGACTTCCATAAACAAACTCTGAACCTTGCACTTTTACTTTACAGTATCACACTTACATTTACACTGTTCACTGGTTGATCGACTTCTTTCCGCACATTTATTGTTAGTCGAGATTAAGATTTTGAACTGAGATACCTCAGATCTGAGTTAAGCAAGGCGCTTGTAAAATTTCTTTTCAAGGTTTCGAAAATTTAAATTACTAAGAGTTCATTCAACCCCCCCTTCTGAACTCTTAAGGCTGTTTTCGATCCATATTGATCATATAAAGTACTCCAATAGGGAGGTGACCCTAAAGGTTACGAGATCTCTTCTCAATGGGTGGGATGTAAAGATTATGACGATGAGGGAATCCAACGACCAAAACAAGATGGAACTTCACGATCTATTTGCCAATCTGAAAGCTTACGACTTTTAGATAGAGAACAGATCAGAGGGCGAGCCATTGACCTCACAACCAACCAAAGCCTTAGCTGATACAGAAGAGAAGCCTCAAAAGAGTACAGAACAGCTCAACAATGATGTTAAATGTCCCTCTTCTTTAAGAATTTGGGAAGTTCATGAGGAAGAACCAATCTCAATTTGCTAAGTATTCAAAGCATAATGGTCAGAAAATTGAATCAAATATTACTTACTTATATTGTTTAACTGTGGCAGAACTCATTTCACTATGGATTTCACAAAGTCAAAGAAAGATGATAAGACGTCATCAGGCTACTGGCGAGTGAAGAATGACAAGAGGTCATTCAGGAATAAGCGTTTTGAGGACTATAATTATCCAAGATAATTAGAGGCTTAATCAGTTTAGATTATGGTTAATCAGTCGAGATTATTCAGCTTAGAGAGTTATCCGTTGAGATGGATCAGCTCAGACGCAAGATGATCTTGTGTTCCATGCTAATATGATGGTGAAAGATATTTTGGATTTCAGTTTAGGTCAGCACTGGTGCGATCTGATCGGGTGGTCTGTGCTGATCTTAGGACTGTAAACTTATTAGAGTTTGGTGGAGAACTGATTTCAGTTCGGAGTGAACTGGGATGTGAATGAGAGATTCAGCTTAGAAACTTTCTGGTGTTGTTATACGAGTTGTTCCGAAGTCTCGTCATGTGAGCTGGTTGATTTTGGACTAGATGAGGCGCAAGCTGATAGTTAAGTACTATGTTGTATTTAGCCGGGCTAAGTTTGTGAGCTGTTAGCCTTTGCTGCTGTAGTGCGAGCGGGTCAATGTAGCAGTCTGAGCTGATAGCAAGGAAGTATCATTTAGCAAGGAGCAGAAAACGTCAGCTGATCTGAGATCACGAGCTGGGCTGATATCACTTTGAGTAGTAGGGTGTGGGGACCTCGGGTGCAAATCGAACATTAAAATGGCAATTAACACGTAAACATCATTAAGGTAGGCTTAACAAAAAAAATTAATATATATATATATACAACCCAGCAAGCTGGTCTGCCAGCTGTCCACCAGCAAGCTGGTCTGCATGCATTCCAACAATCTGTTCTCTGTTATCATACCAATTCGAAAGCCAAGCTAGATAGATAGATACAACGTAAGTTCAAAGTTACAAGTGTCTGATTCAATTCTAGATACATGTACAACATCATTACATAGTTTCTATGGTCTATTTCCCTTCTAGATACAATACAAAACACACATGTAATAAATAACTCTCTTAAGCTGAACTGACAGCTACGATTCTGCTTAACCCGACGCCCCATGTCTATGATGCAATCTCAAGTTACCTCTGTCGAGTCTGACCAGCTCTTTCCCCACCTGTTACCATGTACACATACAAACAAAGCAACATCCAAATAACTCTGGTGAGAATAACAATCTCAGTATAAACGATATGACATACAACAGAATAATCATGAATGCAATGCATGTCAGGAAACAAGGGGTATCAAATCTGATGTTCAAACGATACAAGTTGGGATCCCGGGGTATAAGATCTCAAGCTACCACCAACTATCCCATTCCGGGTGGTGCCCAATATCTCAAACCCCTGACTTTGGCGCAACTATAGTGAGTATTCTGGCTCTAGGAATCGATCTACATCCTATGCCACTCGACTATAGCCCACCAAACATCTCTTGCACTCTAGGCTGTTTTGCCCTTTGTCTTGGGTTTCAGGCTCAAAATGAATGCAACCGTATCAAGATGCATCAATATAACCAACAGTAAATCTTATTGTCTAACAAGCAAACACATATTCATGTTCAACAAACAAAAACAAGACGACAAGCAAGTATGTGATTTCAGGGACACTCGAGAATCATATCAATCTCGAGTATTCTATCCTGTCTGGAATGATATCAGTTTGAACCTCTACTCTTGCTTCTTACTTTACTCCAAATTCGGTGGGAACTCTAGAATAAAAGCTCCTGAGGCTTCTCTTCGCTATCGCAGTTCGACCCCTCTACAAATCCAAGCTGGTACAAGAGCAAAGAGGGGAAATTTTAGGTCGAATGAACTGTGACTATCCGGTTTTCTGAAAAAAATATCGCAGTTGGATGTTCTCTCAAGATACATATGCCTTGTCATCGATGAAGCGGTGGTCGTAGATAAGTCTGACTCTCTGAAGATAATTATGTTATCAAAAAGATAAGTCTGAATGTGACCGCAAAATATGACTAAGTATTGGTCAACAGTCATATATATCTATAACCGACGTTCTTGAGATCTGGGTTATAGCACGTTCAGATCAGCTCACGCATCTACATTATATCCGGCTTAGGCAAGCAGTTCAGCACGCACACACAATTCATCTCTGGTCAGCTCACACACTCCAAACAGCACTCACCTAATCTGGTCTTCACCATCGGCTTATGCCCAAGCTGAGTTCACCAAACAGTGCTGCTCAACCTCCCACATGATACTGCTCAGCACTCTCACACACAGATCAGCTCGGGTACTCAGAACAACTCACATATGCTCAGTGATCACACACCTCAGCACAGTAAAATCAGATCAGCTCGCCCCTGATCTTATCCTACGAAACAGTTTACACCCTGCACAGTATTATCATATCGTAGGACACATACTTGGAGAAATCACGATGGTCAGCTCAGGTCACGATGGTCCGCTCAGGTCACGATGGTCAACTCAGCTGACACTGCTCAGATCAGCACGCGACAATAGATCAGCTCATGTATGCTGATCCCTAATAAATGATCAACTCTCTAAGATGATCTTACACAAACAACTCATCATTACACACAGATAGACTTCAATTCCCTCGCCATATAAGCTCACCACAAAAACACATAACCCGATCAGCTCGTGTCTAAGATGATCGACCCAAATTATGATATTTACCATAACTAAATTGTGATTAATCACAGTCCTCACATTACTCCCTTCAAAAGGATTTCGTCCTTGAAATCGAATGCAATCTAGACACATAAGATAATACACTGAGTGAAATACTGAAGTAAAAACTCACTTCAGTGAAACAGCTATGGAAATCTCTATATTTTCTCATCTTCTGGCTCCCATGTTTCTTCCTCAACTCCGTGTCGGCTGCACTGCACTTTGACTAACGAGATGGACTTATGTCTAGGTTTCTTCTCTTTGCGATCAAGAATCTGTATCGGATGTTCGAAGTAACTCAAAGCCTCATCCAGTTCTGCCTCGTCTGGTTGAAGATTGTGAGATGGGTCTGGATGATATTTTCACAACATAAAGACATGAAGACATCATGAATACCAGAAAGATATGGGGGAAGGACAAGTCGATACGCAAGATCACCGATTTTATCGAGAATTTCATATGGCCCAATAAATCTCTGGGATAGCTTTCCTTTCTTTCCAAATCTAACCGTGCCTTTGAATGGTGATATTGTCAGGAATATTCTATCTCCCTATTAAAAATACAAAGGTCGGCGTCTGATATTCACGTATTTGGCTTGTCGATCTTGAGCTATCTTTAATCTTATCTGAATGATCTTCACTTTCTCAGTCATATCTGTGATCATATCTGGTTATACATCTGGTGCTTCTGACATATCATCCCAGTAATGGAGAAGCATGTATTTCCATATAATGCTTCAAAAGGATCCATCCCGATACTCGTATGCTGTTGTTATAAGAAAATTCCACAAGATGCAATGAATCTTGCAATTTAGTGCAAAAATCTATCACTACTGCTCTAACATATCCTCTAATGTCTGGATAGTCCGTTCTAACTGTCCATCAATTTGCGAATGGTATGCTGTACTCAGATGTATCGAGTACCAAGAGCTTCCTTAAGACTACTCCAAAAATGGGAAGTAAATTGAGGATCTCGATTTGAAATGATATATTTAGGCATATCATGCAATCTCACCACATCTCTAACATATATCTCAGCCATCTTATCATGTCTGGAGGTCATTTTATATGGAATATTGTTAGAGTAGATGCCCAACTAGCCAACTTGTGGCGTGTGGGTTCATAGACTCTTGTATGAAACGATCTTTATATATGATATTCGCATTTATTTATGGCATTCTTTACTTTCATTGTGTTGTATAATGATTAAAAATTGCGTTGAGACCTAGAATGCACTATAGTGTATGTTAAATGTTATAGTGGGTATGACGGCTATCATGAAACACATCTAATAGTCACTGTGTATTCTGAACACGTTCCTAGTCGATTGGGCCGTCAAAACGAGGATAAGGCCGCCCGAGCTCGAGACTAGTATCTGCGATGCGAAGTACCATGTTTCATTGGTAGGGAACATTGTGATGTTCTGAGCATGCAGATAGATAGTGACCTGGTGATCTATCGAACTACCCTCGTTCGGACTTTCCAAGTGGTTACCATTTGTCGAGTGGATAAGTCCGAGGTCTTGGTTGTACTGATTAGTCCTCACGACTCGAAACGCCATTGAGACTCTACGTGATAGGAGTCTCACTTTGACTCGTTTGCCGACTCACTTGGGGT
>KV001191.1:70515-83765 GCA_001598015.1 Dorcoceras hygrometricum | reverse complement strand
AAATGGTCGCACCTAGGAGATCCGAAAGGATTCCTAGGGCTCCTGAGAGATATGGTTTTCTCCTTGAAGATGATCAAGGTGATCAAGTTTTTGGATCTGATTCAAGAACTTTCAAGGAGGCAATTTCCGATGCTGATTCTAATTTGTGGCTTTAAGCAATGCAGTCTGAGTTTGACTCAATGCATGCTAACCAAGTTTGGACTCTTGTTAACCCTCCCGAAGGAATTGTTCCTATTGGGTGGGTATACAAGAGGAAACTTGGGCCTGATGGTAAGGTAATGACATACAGGGCACGACTGGTCGCGAAAGGTTACACTCAAAGGCAAGGTGTTGACTATGATGAAACCTTCTCGCCAGTCGCGATGTTCAAGTCAATTAGAATCTTATTAGCCATAGCCGCATGGTACTACTATGAGATATGGCAAATGGATGTGAAAACTACGTTCCTTAATGGAAACATTAAGGAAGAGATCTAAATGACACAGCCTGAGGGTTTCACATCTGTTGGAAGCGAGCATAAGGTATTCAAGCTTCAGAGATCGATCTACGGTCTCAAACAAGCATCGAGGAGTTGGAACCTGAGATTCGATGAAACAATTAAGGAATTTGGTTTCATCAAGAATCCCGAGGAGCCATGTGTGTATAAGAAGGTAGTTAAAAGCGCTGTGACATTCCTTGTACTTTATGTTGATGACATTCTAATCATTGGGAATGATGTAGGAATGCTGCAGTAAACTAAAGTCTGGTTGTCTAGTAGATTTTCGATGAAGGACATGGGTGAAGCATCCTATATTCTTGGAATACAGATCTATCGGGATAGATCGAAATGGATGCTCGGACTCACCCAGGCCACCTACATCGATACCATACTTAAGAGGTTCTCTATGGAAGAGTCCAAGAGAGGACACCTACCTATGTGCCACGGGGTCACTCTATCTAATTCTATGTGTCCGAAGACTGATGAGGAGATAGAGAGTATGACACGTGTGCCATATGCCTCAGCAATAGGTAGTATTATGTATGGCATGATCTCGACTAGATCGGATGTGGCATATGCTCTGAGTGTCACGAGCCGCTACCAGGCCAACCCCGGCCAATTGCATTGGAAGGCTGTGAAGGATATTCTTAAGTACTTACGAAGGACTAAGAATATGTTCATGGTCTATGGGGGTGGTGAACTGAAACTGGAAGGCTACACTGATTCTAGCTTCCAGTGTGACGTGGATGATTCGAAGTCAACCTCTGGATTTGTATTCATGCTCAATGGTGGTGCTGTCTCTTGGAAGAGTTCCAAGAAAGACACCATCGCGGATTCAACCACTGAGGCTGAGTACATCACAGCATCAGCTGCTGCTAAGGAGGCGGTTTGGATAAGGAATTTCGTCCAAGAGTTGGGCGTCATTCCTAATGGAGTTGGTCCAGTCCCGATGTACTGCGACAACACGGGTGCCGTTGCGCAAGCAAAGGAGCCTAGGTCTCACCAAAGATCCAAACATATACTAAGGAAATACCACATAATCCGGGATATTGTGGCTATAGGTGACATAGCAGTTGAGAGAGTCGCCTCTGCGGACAACGTTGCTGATCCACTTACGAAGCCCTTGCCAGGACCCTTGTTTGAAAAACATCGCGAAACAATGGGACTATGTATGATGAGTAGTTGGCTTTAGGGCAAGTGGGAGATTGTTAGAGTAGATGCCCAACTAGCCAACTTGTGGCGTGTGGGTTTATAGACTCTTGTATATGACAATCTTTATATATGATATTCGTATTTTATTTATGGCATTCTTTACTTTCATTGTGTTGTATGATGATTAACAATTGCGTTGAGTAAAGACCTAGAATGTACTATAGTGTATTTTAGATGTGATAGTGGGTATGACGGCTATCATGAAACACATCTAATAGTCACTGTGTATTTTGAATTAATTCCTTGTCGATTGGGCCGTCAAAATGAGGATAAGGCCGCCCGAGCTCGAGACTAGTATCTGTGATGCGAAGTACCATGTTTCATTGGTAGGGAACATTGTGATGTTCTGAGCATGCAGATAGATAGTGACCTGGTGATCTATCGAACTACGTTGAGTAAAGACCTAGAATGTACTATAGTGTATTTTAGATGTGATAGTGGGTATGACGGCTATCATGAAACACATCTAATAGTCACTGTGTATTTTGAATTAATTCCTTGTCGATTGGGCCGTCAAAATGAGGATAAGGCCGCCCGAGCTCGAGACTAGTATCTGTGATGCGAAGTACCATGTTTCATTGGTAGGGAACATTGTGATGTTCTGAGCATGCAGATAGATAGTGACCTGGTGATCTATCGAACTACCCTCGTTCGGACTTTTCAAGTGGTTTCCATTTGTCGAGTGGATAAGTCTGAGGTCTTGGTTGTACTGATTAGTCCTCACGACTCGAAAACATCATTGAGACTCTACATGATATAGGCGTCTCACTTTGACTCGTTTGCCGACTCACTTGGGGTCATTAGGCGGCGGGATTGGGTGAGATCCCGATGCATGTAGGAGTCGATGCATCGTTGTCGAGAATTCACCGCTCGCAGACATGCGTGGATATCCTATGCTATCTGAGGGGATAATAGTGTATAAATATCTGGCCAGAGTACTAGAAGTGTTTTAGGTAAATGGGTTTACCTAGTTACACTCGCGATGTCACTATTCGATCTCCAAGATGTATGCATAGCTATCGGATCTTTAGCGACTCTCGATTTACCAATGGTCGTTGATCTGATCGGGATATATGGATTGAAAGGACCGTATTGTACGCTAACCACGACCAACTAGTTCTTGCAGGCACTATCAGTGATACCTAGGGGATCATGGGGCGATGTTGCTAGATGCTCTTACCATGATCCGGTTGGGCAAGTCCGGAATTGTGATTCCGGAGCCACAATGGTTGTGGGCCCACGGCTAGCTGTATCCCTGAACCATTGAGGGTCACACAAGTACTGGATTCGAGATTCCCGCACGGATACTGAGCTCAATATGTTGAGCATGGGAAGAGGATTTTGGGGAGTGCGACTTCCTAAAAAGTCAACAGGGGTCAAATCGTGATTTCCCGCTGTTGAGGGGCAAAACGGTCATTTTGCACTGGGGTTCTGAAAAATGGTTTTTCTGATCATAGTATTCAGTTTTGGAAACTGAGTCGATCGGTCCGATCTGATCGGAGATCGGAGTTATGATGAAGTCACGGTGATAGGGATGAACCGAATGTTCATACGTTGGACCCGGGCCCGTTGGGCCGGTCCAAGTTTATCACTAGTCTATTTAATTAGACTTAAGGCCTTAATCATAACATGAGATACACTACAACCCTAACCCTAGAGCTCCTAATTGCGCCGCCCCCTTCTTCTCCCAAAAGCCGCCGCCGCCGCCGGCCTCCGTCGCCGCCGCCGCTAATTGATCAGACTTGCTCCGATCAGTTTTTCGAGGAGAATTCGTCCGCGCTGATCTTGTCAGGCCTTCTAGTGCAGGCTGACGAATGAGTCTCCCTTCCGATCGTGGACCTGATTGATGAATCTACAGCCGCCTACCGTGAAGCGCCGGTCTTCTTGTAATTCCGGTTGGAGCCAGGCGCAAGTCGCCAGCAAGGTAATACCCCGAGAAACACCTATGAATGGTTCATATTGCGTTGTTATTGAATTGTATTGAACGTTTCTCGGCCTAATTTTATTCTTCCGCTGCCTCGCCGGGAGACGGGATCCGGATCCGCCACGGTTCCCCAACAAACATATCCTCCAACGTCTGGATAGTTCGCTCAGATTGGCCATCTGTCTTGGGGTGATACGCGGTGCTCATAGCCAATCTGGTACCCAAAGCTGTTTGCAAACTCTTCCAAAATATGGAAGTGAACCTCGGATCTCGGTCGGAAACCATCGAAAAGGGCACACCATGCAATCTAACAACAAAATCTACGTACAGCTTCGCCATCTTCTTCAACGAGAAGGTCATTCCATAGGGAATAAAATGTGCAGACTTCGACATACGGTCTACAACCACCCAAATAGCATCGCATCCTCTGCTGGAACGAGGCAGATGCGTCACGAAATCCATAGCAATGTGCTCCCAATTCCATTGGGGCACTTCCAAACTCTGCAATAGACCACCAGGTCTCCTCATTTCGGCCTTAACCATCTGACAATTCAAACAACGAGCAACAAAAACAGCAACGTCACTATTTAGGCCAGCCCACCAAAAGTGCGGCTTCAAAGTATGGTACATCTTCCGTGCACCAGGATGAACACTATGTCTGCTACAGTGCGCTTCCCGAAGGATTTCCTCCTTCAAATCAATCAAATTGGGCACAACCAACCTGCCCCGGAAATGCAAACAACCATCGGAAGAGACAGAATAATCCTCAATCTCGCCAGCCCTGACCTTCAACTTCAACTCGTGGATAGATGGATTGGTCTTTTGAGCTGCTCGAATGGTGGAAACAATTTGTGGCTCCACTTGGAAAGAAGAAACCACCACACAATCCTCAGCCAGGTAAAATCTCCAACCCATAGTGTTAAGATGCTCTTCCTTGGAGATGTACAACGAAGCAAGCATCTCACTAGCCTTCCTGCTCAAAGCATCAGCCACTATGTTCGACTTCCCAGGCTGGTACTTAATCTCACAATCAAAGTCCTTTAGCAGCTCCATCCACCGACGTTGTCTCATGTTCAAGTCAGGCTGCGAAAACAGATACTGCAAACTCTTGTGGTCGGAGTACACCACAAACTGCTCGCCATATAGGTAGTGACGCCAGATCTTCAACACAAAGACCACCGCCGCTAACTCCAAATCATGGACTGGGTAACGAGTCTCATGCCGTTTCAACTGTCGCGAGGCATACGCAATGACGACCATTTTGCATCAACACACAACCCAATCCATTAAGCGAAGCGTCAGAACAAACAACAAAACCACCTGAACCGGACGGCAGAGCCAACACAGGCGCAGTAGTCAACTTTTCCTTGAGCATTTGAAAAGCATTCTCGCACTGCTCAGTCCAAACAAACCTCTTGTCCTTCTGAGTTAATTGAGTCATCAGCTTTGCTATACTTGAGAATCCCTCAATGAAGCGACGATAATAGCCTGCCAGACCCAAGAAAATACGAATCTCGGAAACATTCCTGGGATGCTCCCAGTTCAGAACGGCATCAACCTTGCTAGGATCTACAGAAATCCCCTCGGCTGAAATCACATGTCCCAAGAATACGACGCGATCTAACCAGAACTCACACTTGGAGAACTTTGCATACAACTGCTGGTCTCTCACCGTCTGAAGGACAATCCGCAAATGCTCCTTGTGATCCAAAGGAGTCTTCGAATAGACTAGGATGTCGTCAATGAACACGATCACAAACTGATCGATAAACTCGCAGAAAAATCGGTTCATCAAATCCATAAAGACTGCAGGTGCGTTGGTCAAACCAAACGGCATCACCAAAAACTCAAAATGTTCGTACCTCGTACGAAACACAGTCTTCGCGACATCTTGTTCTCTCACCCACAGATGATGGTACCCGGAATGTAGATCAATCTTGGAATACACCGCAGAACCTTGAAACTGATCAAACAGATCATCGATTCTCGGCAACGGGTACTTGTTCTTGACAGTGGCTTTATTCAACTGGCGAAAATCAATGCACATCCGCATTGAGCCATCCTTATTCTTCACAAACAAGATGGGCGCTCCCCATGGTGACATACTAGGTCGGATAAAACCTTTCTCCAGCAAATCATCTAACTGCACCTTGAGTTCTCTCAACTTCGCAGGCGCCAGACGATAAGGATCATGCGAAATCGGAGCTGTGCCAGGCACCAGCTCTATGCTGAAGTCGATCTCCCGCCTCGGAGGAAAACCAGGAATCTCCTCCGGGAACACATCCGGGAAATGTCTCACCACGGGAACGTCGCTAAGCTGAACACAGGAAGAAGAAGACGCATCCAAAGCGTAGATCATAAAGCCAGCATTCCCCAAATACAAAAAGCTAAACATCTCCATCGCTGAAACCAATGGAATCTTCGATCGCGAATCCTGGCCGTAGAAGTCCCACTTCTCGCCAGAACGTCGCTAAGCTGAACACAGGAAGAAGAAGACGCATCCAAAGCGTAGATCATAAAGCCAGCATTCCCCAAATACAAAAAGCTAAACATCTCCATCGCTGAAACCAATGGAATCTTCGATCGCGAATCCTGGCCGTAGAAGTCCCACTTCTCGCCAGACATAGGCCTAAAACGCACAATCCCATGGAAGCAGTCCACGGAAGCCCTATAGTTGGACAGCACATCCATCCCAACTATGCAATCAAAATCCCAAAGCATCAAACGGATCAAGTTCGCTAACAGGAAATGCTCACCACACCGCAACACGCCATCTAACAAAACTTCCTGAGAGAACAGACTCACACCACCAGGGGTAGAAACAGAAACGGCATCGCGCAAAGGAATGGTACACAGACCATGCTCAACAACAAACGAATCAGAAATAAACAAATGCGATGCACCGGTGTCAAACAACACACGAGCAGGAAAGTCAAAGACAAGACATGTACCTCCAATCACCCGGCTCGGTGTCTCCTCGGCCTGCTCGCTCGTAATGGCGTTAACCTGAGCATGCTGGGGTCCTAAGAAGAAAGACTGAGACGACTTCCCAAAGCGCGAAGGTCCAGGCTGCAGAAACGGCCTAAACTGAGTCTCACCCAATCGAGGCTGCTGAAACTGCTGAGAACGGACCCTAGACTGACCTCCACGACCCTGAGGCTGGGCCACGGTCTGCTGTGATCCAGCTGACGGACACACTCTCGCAAAATGCCCATACTGACCACAAAGATTGCAGGAACCTTGCACACCAACACACTGCGTGGAAGGATGCTTCCCACCGCAAAAGCCACAAAACTCAGTCCGAGATCCACTGCTACTCGAACTGCCAGAACCAGAAGAGCCAGAACCCGACTTCTTCTTGAACTGCTGACCGCGGGGTCGAAACCTCTGACGGCCAGACTGCTGAGCCACCTGTGGCTGCTGGGGCTGATTGGCTGACTGGGAGGACTGAGAAGACTGTGCTCCCTGAATGGCAGGACGACCACCCTGCGGTGCCTGCTGTCGACGAGCACTACGACTCCGCATGCCCTCCTCAAGATCAAGGGCACTATCCACTGCCTCAGCATACGTTTTGGGTTTGCTGGTCAACACCATCTGATAAAGCTCATCATTCAAACCCTCAATAAATCGAGTCCGCTTGGCCCTCTCCCGGCCAGAAACATGGGAAACGTATGCCAACAAGGAAGAGAACCGACGCGCATACTCCCTCACAGACATGGAGCCCTGCTCCAAAATATCAAACTCCCGCTCACGGGCGTTCACATAAGATTCCAGTACATACTCCTACCGAAAGGTGGTACAGAAACTATCCCAAGAGATCCCAACTCCAGTCTCCATCAAAGTACTCAAAGCACCTCGCCACCAGCGCTCTGCGGCCTTCCTAAGCAAGAGAGTCACTAAACTCAGCCGAAGATCATCATCATACTGAACTCGGTCGAAAAGAGCAATAACATTCCGGAGCCACGAATCTGCATCCTCACTGGACTCGTCACCATTGAAGACTGGAGGGTTCATCCTCTGAAACCGAGCGATCACCACATCCATCCGCTCCACCGGGGGAGGCAAATCACCAACTTCCTCCTCCTCACTAACACGAGTATGACTGCGAGCACTACGCCTATCCTCGTTCTGTCCTACTGATTCCTCAAACTGCCCCCTACCTCTACCACGACGTCTAGGCGGCATCTACGAAAACACTCAACAAGATCAAGCAAAACAAAAAAGATACGTCATAGATAGCATATAACACAGAAATATGCAGCACGTAGTCACATGGTCAAGCACACGTAACACACAACACTGTGCCTAGACTCGAGTGTGATCAAAGAAATTGAGCTTATCCCAGCTTAAGCTCGGATACCAAAAATGTCAGGCCTCGTTCTCTAAACAAAGTAAAACATACAAACACATGCGGAAGATTATCAAAAAGCGGGTAAAATTTTTGCGTTTAGGCCTGACGGTTTAAAATATATAATTTAAAATACAAGAATACTCAAAATATGAACCCAGTTTAAAATCCAACCACAACAGAAACAGTATAGCATAACAACATCCAACGACAACATGTATCAGACTCCAACTACGGGATACAATCACGAAGCGCAGGGCATCCCCTGGCTAACTGATACATATATATATATAAGCTATACGCAACTGGGACACGCTAACCACCTCCTGGGGCACCACCAGCTGGGTTAAAGCCACGACCAGCTGTAAATGTTTCCTGAAAACAACACAAACAAGGAAACAAACCAAGCCCCAGGGGGACATGGTGTCAAACCCCAGTACGGAGATCAACTAATATAGCAAAAGAATGCATAAGATAAAATGCAGATGCAATGCATGAGAAACCGGGTAACAACAGAAGGCTCAACCAACAAGGGAGCTAAGGAACTCATGCACAGCTCCAAGAATCTGCAACAACAGTGGCCACGGGGTGTGTTCACAGTGTGGTAATGAGCCACTCGTCGTGATACAACACCCGAATACCAGATGCATCAAACAACTCAACCTGCCGTTGCCTCGCCCATGAACTGTGGTAGTTAACCACTCGGCGCATGGTGGCTAACGATCCCAGCAGGGAGATGAGAGTGCGGTATCGCCGCTCGCCCTCGCATCCTGGTAACAACAACAGCAATACAAGATACAAGGCTGCAAAATACGATACACAAGGGATCTGACATGTGAGACATGGATTTGTTAATTGAGATTAATCGTGGGAATTAATCGAATTATAGAGGTTCTATCGGTTGTTTAGAGATTTTGTTGGTTTAGAATCTCTGTTTGTATGTTTGAATTGTGTTTTCGGGTCGATTTCCCTCCTTAGAGTAATTCTGGAGATTTTCGTAATTTTGGGTTTAGAGGTATCTGCTGATAGCAGCTTTGATGACGTCATGCTTTATGTTGGCATTGAAGTCGCTGACGTAAGCTTTGCTGCTGGTAGCTTAGTGCGTATTGTTCTTTGTTTTGGTTGCTGTCGACAGCAGTTGGATTGGTTTGCAACGACATCATTTAGATTAGTAGAAGCGACGCCGTTTCGCTAGCGAGCAGATATCTACTGTTGAGAAGTCTGCCAGCAGGTAGCGTAGGAACCAGTCGTTGGGGAAATTAGCGTGTTTTTGTGATGAGCGCTATACGACATCGTTTTGAGGTGCAAGTGACGTAAGAGTATCTGCTGGTGTTAGAACGTCACTGTAGCTTGCTGCTGATATTTAGCGAGAGCTGCTGCTAGCTATGATTACATCAGTGGAGCGACGTCGTTTAAGTTAGTTGCAACGCTGCGTTTTGATGTTGCTACTCGTATCAGCTGAGAGTAGAGTTACGCGTTGTTTTGTTCTTGCGACTGGATGTTCAGCTGTTGGCAGCTAAGATTTCGTCATTTATGCGACGTCGTTTTGATAAGTTATTGCGAAGTCGTTTTGATAAGTTATTGCGACGCTGTTTTGATCTGTATTAGAGGGCTTTTGCTATCGTTGCTGCTGACAGCAGCGGGTTCGTTTGTTGAAGAGAAGGCGTCGACTGATTTTTGTCGGTGGATTGTTTTTAAGATTTCAGCAGTGGTGAGAATTATTTAAGGAAGACTTGGTCTTCGAATTTGTGATATCAGTTCCCATACTTAGAAATTTCCAGCCTTTCGTTCTCTGTTTCTCGAACCCTAGAGTACTGTTCACCGTGAGGTTTCCGGCGATTTCCCGTCGTTCCGGTGGTTTTTTTGGCTCGTGCGAGGTAGCGTTGGACTCCTCTTGAGAAGCTCTTCCAATTCATACCAGTTTTAGAAGCTGTAATTGGCTAGTCGAGGAACGCGAAGTTGCTGCCGTTCGAGTGTTGCGTCAATTTGGTAGAGCTACATTCTGGTTTTCGGTGAGACCTTGTTCCTAGCCTTAGTTTTTAAGCTTTCTATGTAAGTGTTGAGGTATATTGGGCAGCTGGTCGAGTGAGACTTCCAGCCGTGAGCTTGTGTAGCAACCTGTTAGATTTACGTTGTGTATGCCGTGTGTTTAACAGGGTTTTACCAGAGTCTTCGGGATTTCTCGCAGGGTTAGTTGTTGCTCAGTATAAGGTACGGATTTGAGCTTTTATTACAGCGAGATTATGGCTTGGATGAATTGTAGTCGCTGGTATGTGGATTCGCCGTGCTTGCTGGTTGTGTTCTGTTGAGAATTGTGTATGCTATTGGTGTATTTGATGCGTTGCATATGTTTATATGCTTGCATTCTAGCATGTTGCATACACGCACGGTATTCCTTTCCAGTTTTGGTAGTTTTATAACATTGTTGCATTGTTATTGTTTTCTTACCAGTATGTGAGGGCGAGCGGCTATACCGCACTCTCATCTCCCTGCTGGGATCGTAGCCACCATGCGCCGAGTGGTTAATTACCACAGTTCATGGGCGAGGCAATGGCAGGTCGAGTTGTTTGATGCATCCGGTAAGTGGGTGTAGTATCATGGCGAGTGGCTCACTACCACACTGTGAACTCACCCCGTGGCCACTGTGTGTTGTCGATGTTTCTTGGAGCTATGTTTGAGTTCCTTAGCTCCCTTGTGGGTCGAGTTTTCCATTGTCCCTTGGCGTCTCATGCATAGCACCTGCACTTTATTCCTTGCTGTTATTTCTGTTGTATTATTGCTCTCCGTACTGGGGTTTGACCCCATGTCCCTCCGGGGCTTGGTTTGTTTCTTTGTTGCGTTCTTTTCAGGAAACCCAGGTTCTACAGCTGGCCGTGGTTTCCACCCAGCTGGTGGTGCCCCAGGAGGTGGCTAGTGTGTCCCAATAGCATATAGCATATATATATATATATGTATCAGTTAGCCAGGGAGATGCCCTGCGCTTTGTCGTTGTACCCGTAGGGGAATATGATTCATGTTGGACTTATGTATGCTTTGTTGTTGAAGGTTTATGATTTGGGAACTTATTTTAAGTATCGTTGTATTTTAAATTATATGTTTAAAACCGTCGGGCCTAAAAGCGAAAATTTTACCCACTTTTTTATAGCTTCCGCATGTGTTTATCTGTTGTGAGCACGAGGCCTGACATTTTTGGTATCAGAGCTTAAACTGGGATAAGCTCAATTCCTTTGATCACACTTGAGTCTAGGCACAGTGTTGCGTATTGCATGTGCTTGACTTATATGACTACGTGCTGCATATTTTGTGTTATATGCTTTCTATGCTGTATTTGTTCTGTTTTTCCTTATCCCGTTGAGTGTTTTAGATACCGCCTAGACGTCGTGGTCGTAGTAGGGGTCTCTTCCAGGAATCAGGAGGACAGAATGAGGATCAGTCTAGTGCTCCTAGTCATACTCTTGAGAGTAGTGGAGAGGAGGAGGCTGCAGCTCCGCCGGCTCCGGTAGAGAGAATGGATGTGGTCATAGCTCGGTTTTAGAGGATGAGTCCTCCTATCTTCAATGGTGATGAGTTGAGTGAGGACGCGGATTCTTGGCTCCATAGCGTCATACATCTGTTTGATCAAGCTCAGTATGACGACGATCTCCGATTGAGGTTGGTGACCCTACTGTTGAGGAAGTCCGCAGAGCGTTGGTGGAGAGGTACGTCTAGTACCTTACTGGAGAGTGGTGTTGGCATTACTTGGGACACTTTTTATCAGGTCTTCAGGCAGGAGTATGTCCCCGACTCCTATGTAGCTGCCCGTGAGCGGGAGTTCGAATTCTTGGAGCAAGGTTCGTTGTCTGTACGCGAGTACGCTCGCAAGTTTTCTGCTTTGTTGGCGTATGTTCCGCATGTTGCTGGCCTGGAGAGGGCCAAGAGCACCAGGTTTGTGGAGGCTTGAATGGGGATCTGTACCAGAGCGTCTTGACAAGCAAGCCCAAGTCTTATGCTGAGGCCGTGGATACTGCTATCCACATCGAGGAGGGCATGAAGAGCTGTAGTGCGCGCAGGGCGCAAGTGGCGCAAGCGGTGCAGGGTGGTAGGCCTGCTGGTCAGGGAGCTCAGTCGTCCCAGAGTTCTCAGTCCGTGCATTTTCCTCAGCAGCAGCAGCAGGTAGCTCAACAGCCTGGCCGTCAGAGGTTTCGACCCCGCGGTCAGCAATTCAAGAAGAAGTCCGGTTCAGGGTCTTCTGGTTCTGGTAGTTCGAGTAGCAGCGGCTCTCGGGCGGATTTTTGTGGTTTTTGCGGTGGAAAGCATTCTTCCACGCAGTGTGTTGGTGTGCAGGGTTCCTGCAACCTTTGTGGTCAGTATGGGCACTTTGCGAGAGTGTGTTCGACAGCTGGAGCACAGCAGACCACGGCCCAGCCTCAGGGTCGTGGGGGTCAGTCTAGGGGCCGTTCGCAGCAGTTTCAGCAACCCCGTTTTGGTGAGGCTCCGTTTAGGCCGTTTCAACAGCCTGGCCCTTCGCTTTTTGGGCAGTCGTCTCAACCTTTCTTTCCAGGACCTCAGCAGGCTCAGGTTAACGTCTTCACGAGAGAGCAGGCCGAGGAGACACCGAGCCGGGTGATTGGAGGTACATGTCTTGTCTTTGACTTTCCTGCTCGTGTGTTGTTTGACACCGGTTCTTCGCATTCGTTTATTTCCGATTCTTTTGTTGTTGAGCATGGTTTGTGTACCGTCCCTTTGCGTGATGTTGTTTCTGTTTCTACCCCCGGTGGTGTGAACCTGTTTTCGCAAGAGATTTTGTTGGATGGTGTGCTGCGGTTTGGTGAGCATGCCTTGTTAGCGAATTTGATCCGCTTGATGCTTTGGGATTTCGATTGTATAGTTGGGATGGATGTGCTATACAACTACAGGGCCTCTGTGGATTGCTTCCATGGGATTGTGCGCTTTAGGCCTTTGTCTGGCGAGAAGTGGGACTTCTACGGCCAGGACTTGAGATCGAAGATTTCGTTGGTCTCCGCGATGGAGATGTTTAGCTTATTGTCTTTGGGGAATGCTGGCTTTATGATTTACGCTTTGGATGCGTCTTCTTCTTCTAGTGTTCAGCTTAGTGACGTTCCCGTGGTGCGACAAATTTGCGACGTGTTTCCGGAGGAGATTCCTGGTTTTCCTCCGAGGCGGGAGATAGACTTCAGCATAGAGTTGGTGCCAGGCACAGCTACGATTTCTCGTGCCCCGTATCGTCTGGCTCCTGCGGAGTTGAGAGAGCTCAAGGTTCAGTTAGATGATTTGCTGGAGAAGGGTTT
>KV001191.1:34237-55121 GCA_001598015.1 Dorcoceras hygrometricum | reverse complement strand
AAGCATTGAGGAGTTGGAACCTGAGATTCGATGAAACAATTAAGGAATTTGATTTCATCAAGAATCCCGAGGAGCCATGTGTATATAAGAAGGTAGTTAAAAGCGCTGTGACGTTCCTCGTACTTTATTTTGATGACATTCTACTCATTGGGAATGATGTAGGAATGCTGCAATCAACTAAAGTCTGGTGGTCTAGTAGATTTTTTATGAAGGACATGGGTGAAGCATCCTATATTATTGGAATACAGATCTATCGGGATAGATCGAAACGGATGCTCGGACTCACCCAAGCCACCTACATCGATACCATACTTAAGAGATTCTCTATGGAAGAGTCCAAGAGAGGACACCTACCTATGTGCCACGGGGTCACTCTTCTAAGTCTATGTGTCCAAAGACTGATGAGGAGATAGAGAGTATGGCACGTGTGCCATATGCCTCGGCAATAGGTAGTATTATGTATGGCATGATCTCGACTAGACCGGATGTCGCATATGCTCTGAGTGTCACGAGCCGCTACCAGGCCAACCCCGGCCAATTGCATTGGAAGGCTGTGAAGGATATTCTTAAGTACTTTCGAAGGACTAAGAATATATTCATGGTCTATGGGGGTGGTGAACTGAAACTGGAAGGCTACACTGATTCTAGCTTCCAGTGTGAAGTGGATGATTCGAAGTCAACCTCTGGATTTGTATTCATGCTCAATGGTGGTGCTGTCTTTTGGAAGAGTTCCAAGCAAGACACCATCGCGGATTCAACCACTGAGGCTGAGTACATCGCAGCACCAGCTGCTGGTAAGGAGGCCGTTTGGATAAGGAATTTCGTCCAAGAGTTGGGCGTCATTCCTAATGGAGTTGGTCCAGTCCCGGTGTACTGCGACAACTCGGGTGCCGTTGCGCAAGCAAAGGAGCCTAGGTCTCACCAAAGATCCAAACATATACTGAGGAAATACCACATAATCCGGGATATTGTGTCTAGAGGTGACATAGCAGTTGAGAGAGTCGCCTCTACGGACAACGTTGCTGATCCACTTACGAAGCCCTTGCCACCCTTGTTTAAAAAACATCACGAAACAATGGGACTGCGTCTGATGAGTAGTTGGCTTTAGGGCAAGTGGGAGATTGTTAGAGTAGATGCCCAACTAGCCAACTTGTGGCGGGTGGGTTCATAGACTCTTGTATGAAACGATCTTTATATATGATATTCGCATTTATTTATATGGCATTCTTTACTTTCATTGTGTTGTATAATGATTAACAATTGCGTTGAGTAAAGACCTAGGATGCACTATAGTGTATGTTAGATGTGATAGTGGGTATGACGGCTATCATGAAACACATCTAATAGTCACTGTGTATTCTGAACATGTTCCTAGTCGATTGGACCGTCGAAATGAGGATAAGACCGCCCGAGCATGACACTAGTATCTGCGATGCGAAGTACCATGTTTCATTGGTAGGGAACATTGTGATGTTCTGAGCATGCAGATAGATAGTGACCTGGTGATCTATCGAACTACCCTCGTTCGGACTTTCCAAGTGGTTACCATTTGTCGAGTGGATAAGTCCGAGGTCTTGGTTGTACTGATTAGTCCTCACGACTCGAAACGTCATTGAGACTCTACATGATAGGCGTCTCACTTTGACTCGTTTTCCGACTCACTTGGGGTCATTAGGCGGCGGGATTGGGTGAGATCCCGATGCATGTAGGAGTCCATGCATCGTTGTCGAGGATTCACTGCTCGCAGACATGCGTGGATATCATATGCTATCTGAGGGGATAATAGTGTATAAATCTCTGACCAGAGTACTATAAGTGTTTTAGGTAAATGGGTTTACCTAGTTACACTCGCGATGTCACTATTCGATCTCCGAGATGTATGCATAGCTATCGGATCTTTAGCGACTCTCGATTTACCAATGGTCGTTGATCTGATCGGGATATATGGATTGAAAGGACCGTACTGTACGCTAACCACGACCAACTGGTTCTTGCAGGCACTATCAGTGATACCTAGGGGATCATGGGGCGATGTTGCTAGACGCTCTTACCATGATCCGTTGGGCAAGTCCGGAATTGTGATTCCGGAGCCACAATGGTTGTGGGCCCACGGCTAGCTGTATCCCTGAATCATTGAGGGTCACACAAGTACTGGATTCGAGATTACAGCACGGATACTGAGCTCAATGTGTTGAGCATGGGAAGAGGATTTTGGGGAGTGCGACTTCCTAAAAGTCAACAGGGGTCAAATCGTGATTTCCCACTGTTGAGGGGCAAAACGGTCATTTTGCACTGGGGTTCTGAAAAATGGTTTTTCAGATCATATTATTCAGTTTTGGAAACTGAGTCGATCGGTCCGATCTGATCGGCGATCGGAGTTATGATGAAGTCACGGTGATAGGGATGAACCGAATGTTCATCCGTTGGACCCGGGCCCGTTGGGCTGGTCCAAGTCTATCACAAGTCTATTTAATTAGAATTAAGGGCTTCATAACTTAAGTATCATAAATTGATTACAACCCTAACCCTAGCTAAAAAGCGCCGCCCCCTTTTCTCCTCCAAAGCCTCGTCGCCGCCGCCGCCGCCGCCTCGCCGGACTTGCTCCGACCAACTTTTCAAGCAGAATCCATTGGTGATAAAATCCATCAGTCTTCTAGTGCAGGCTGATCGGAGGGATATCGTTTCCGGTCAAGGACCTGATTGACGAATCTACCGCCGCCTACCGTGAAGAGCCGACGTTCTTGTAATTCCGGTTGGAGCCAGGCACGTGTTTCTAGCAAGGTAATCAACGAAAACACCCTATGAATGGTTCGTATTGTGTTAGATTTTGAATTGTATTGAACGTTTCCTGGCCCAATTTTGTTCTTCCGCTGCCTCGCCGGGAGACGGGATCCGGATCCGCCACGGTTCCCCAACATTGACCTCACTGACAAGAAAGCTGGTTAAGTATGAATGGACTCCACAATGTCAAATCAGCTTCGAAAAGTTGAAGCAAGCGCTGATAGAAGCCCCTGTGCTAACCATGTCATCTGATCAAGGAAAGTTTGTCATCTATAGAGATGCGTCTAAGAAGGGTCTAGGTGATGTACTAATGCAGGACCGTAGTGTGATTTCTTATGCTTCCAGACAACTTAAGGATCATGAGAAGAATTATCCCACGCATGACCTAGAGTTGGCAGCCGTAGTTTTTGCCCTTAAGATTTGGAGACATTATCTCTATGGTGAGAAGTGTGAAATATTCACTGACCATAAGAGCCTCAAGTACTTCTTCACTCAGAAGGAACTGAATATGAGGCAGAGGAGATGGCTAGAGCTAGTAAAGGATTACGATTGCACAATCAGCTATCACCCAGGAAATGCCAATGTGGTGGCAGATGCCTTGAGTAGGAAATCTGTTGGATTAGCTCAGCTCTTTGTCCAGAGACCATTGGCATATGATATTGAGAAGTCTGGATTAGAAGTAGTGCCTAGTGGTAGTACTATGGTTTTGGCAGATCTCTCCATAAGGTCAAATCTGATAGATCAGATTCGTGAGGGACAACCAAAGGATGAGCAACTTCAGAAGTGGGTTAAACAAGATAGAGGGAGAGGTAGAAACCTCTACTTTTCTGAAGAAGGAATGATCAGATATCTGGGAAGAATCTGGGTGCCTCAAGTAGACACCTTGAGATCATATTTGATGACGGAGTCCCATACATCCCCATACTCTGTACGTCCGGGGAGTACCAAGATGTACAAGGACCTCCAGAAGTTGTAATGGTGGCCAGGAATGAAGCAAAACATTGCCAGATTTGTCTCTGAGTGTTTGACTTGTCAATTGGTGAAAGCTGAACACCAAAGACCAGCAGGATTATTGAAGCCACTGCCAATTCCAGAATGGAAATGGGAGTGTATAGCGATGGATTTTGTAGTTGGTCTATGTAATGCCCGAGATTCTTATGTAGTGATTAAGTAAATTGGAATTCCGAATGTTAGATTATGGATGAAGTCTGGTTGAGGATTCTTGAATTTCTTCTGGGGTGAAAGCTGGTTGTGATTTGAAGTTGAGTTAATTTCTTAGCAGTTGGAAGTAGAACGCTGCCGTTTTGGATGAAGTCTGGTGCGCTGCATGAATTGGCGCGAGCATATGATGAAAAGGTGTCGTTTTGATAAGTGCTAAGAATCCATTCGACGTGCGTAATTTGATTTCCAGACGTCAACGCTAATGTAGCTTGCAGCTGGTTTTGCGAGAAAAGTAGCAATCAGATTTGATGACGTCAGCTATGCGACGTCGTTCGTATTAGTTAGAACGCAGCGTTTAATACCACTTCTGGTACCAGCTTTTGTATTTTGAAACCAGTCAACTAGCAAGAAGCGACAGCGTTTTGTTGAAACGCAGCGTTTTGATGCAACGTCTGGTTGTCCAGCTTTTGGAATTTGAGAACCATTCATTGGCTTGTAAAACAGTGACCAGTCGAGAGATTTAAAAACCAGTCGATGGTTTGTTGTGTCTGCTGATTTAAACAGTAGTGGGAGCAACGCGACGCCGTTTTGATATTGAAATACAGCGACTGGTTGTTATGTTTAGTTATGACATCTGATTGTAAACGCTGGTTATGTTGCGACTGGATATCACTGCAACTGAGTGTAGCTATTGCTTCCAGTCGTGAGAATTCTTAGCTCAGTCGCGAGAATTACTCTGTATCAAGAAGAACAGTTGATACGCTATAAGCACTGATCGAAGAAGCTGGGTTTCGAAGCGGTGGGAGTTTATCCTATGTCGATAGAGAAATACTCAGCATGACACGTGGAATTCGAATTGAACACATTGGAAATGCTGCAGATAACAGAAATATTCTCCTATAAATAAGATTGAATTCGAAATTTGACAGTAAGAGTCAGGGAATTAGAATACTCAAGGATGATAGTTCTTGAGTTGTCCCGATGAAATCACATACTCTGTAGTTACTGTTCTTGATTTAGAACTTGAGTTATATGTGTCGATCCATCACAGGTAGTGGATCTTTTATATTTGCATGACAGTGCATAACATGAAGAGATTATGAATTGATTCTAATGCCCAGGACTGAGATGACCTGATTGTCGAAGTTGGAGTTAACTTCTATAGATGGATATCCATGTCAAGATCGGATACGAATCTTGATGGCGTTGATGTGAAAGAGAATCAATTCTGAAACGAAGAATTGAGATAGATTCATTGCACTGCATCGTAGAATTGATATTGATTGATATACGGTTAATTGTTCTATTGCGTATACCTGTTGATTATACTGAGATTGTTTCTCACCGGAGTTTATCCGGTTGTTGTCTTTTTTTGTATGTGTGCATGATAATAGGTAGAAGAGAGCTCAATTGATTGGGCAAGGGTAGTGAGAGCTGGCTACCTAGATGAAGGGCAATAACTAAGAAGAACTTCTAGAGATCTGCTGCTAGCATAGTTTTAAAATAGTTAGCGTTAGCATGAACTCTGGTTTTGTTACTGCTGGTTGGATTTTGTATTGGCAAACATAACATGTAAAATTTGTGATACTGGTTTACTCTGTTTATGAATAAATAGCTTTTGGAGCGCAAATATAGTTCTGTATTGTTACCAATGACCAGCCGTTGGGACCAAATAAACAAAAAAATTTTTTTACCAGATTTCACTAATTAAACTCGAGGTTTAAATTAAACGCTAATTAAACGCCCATAAGATGAGATTAAAAGATTAATTGTGAGCAGAGAGCCTCACAACAGGTGGTATCAGAGCGATGTTAAGATCTTGGATTAAACTAGATGAGTGGGGTAGATTGAGTCTTCTTGATGGATTTATTGCATGCTTGCATGGAATATGTCTTACTGTTTTGAATTTTTATCACTTGATTACCGTGATTAAATGGTAAGAGTATGCCGAAGAGTTATGAGAATTACATGCTCTTTGAAGTGGTAGCATGTATTGAATGAAGTATGAATCAGAATTCGATCTTTTGAGAAGTAGCACATTGATGTGTGCTAATCAGAGGAGGGATTGAGATTTGTTAGTGATATTATGAAGAATTGTGAACAAATATCTCTGATTTTTTTAGATATGCCTCCTCGAAGAACAACTACTTGGCAGACTGGGACAGTTCCTAGAACAGAGCAGGGTAGTACATCGACTGATACTTTGAATGCAACTGCAACCCCGATGGAAACATTGTTGAAACGGTTTCAGTCTTTTAAACCACCAACTTTGACAGGAACAGAAAATGCAATAGATTGTGAAAACTGGTTAGAGGATATTGAACAATTATTTGAAGCACTTGATTATACCGATGATCGTCGGGTGAAACTGATAGTACACCAGCTGCATGGTCTGGGTAAAATCTGGTGGATAGCGACGAAGAAAGCTCTTGAAAACCAAGGTACTGTGATTAATTGGGCGGTGTTTAGAACAGCCTTCTATCAAAGATTTTTCCCCGTTTCGTATCGAAAGGATAAAGGAGCAGAATTTGCAAATTTGAGACAGGGCCAATTGAATATCGAAGAATACGTTGCTAAATTCACCAGTTTAATTAAATTTGCTCCACACGTCGCTATCAGTGATGAAGCGCAAGCTGACCAGTTTATCAATGGCTTGAATCCCGACGTTTTTACTTTAGTGAATGCCGGGCGACCAAATATCTTTGTCGATGCGTTGAATCGTGTGAAAGGAGCAGAAGCTGGATTGCTAAGGCAACGAAGAGCACAATTCATGCCATCAGCAGCCAAATCAGCACAAGAGAACCCACAGATTCCACCACCCCCTCGTTTTGATGCTGGAATCAGTGGTAGTGGAAAGAAAAATTTCTTCAAAGGAAAAAGAAAACAATTCAAACGTTCAGGTACCAGCAGCTCCTCCAGTTCAAGTGAATTCAAACAACTGGGAGCTGGACAGAAATCTGGCGATTATTGTACCAAATATGGAGGTAAGACACAACGAGCACAATTCATGCCATCAGCAGCCAAATCAGCACAAGAGAACCCACAGATTCCACCACCCCCTCGTTTTGATGCTGGAATCAGTGGTAGTGGAAAGAAAAATTTCTTCAAAGGAAAAAGAAAACAATTCAAACGTTCAGGTACCAGCAGCTCCTCCAGTTCAAGTGAATTCAAACAACTGGGAGCTGGACAGAAATCTGGCGATTATTGTACCAAATATGGAGGAAGACACAACACTGAACAGTGTAGAGGAGTATTTGGCCTTTGCCGCATTTGTAATCAACCTGGACATTTTGCAAGAATCTGCCCTCAACGTGGTGTTGGAAGTTCACAGAATACTGGTGCATCAAGATCGATGCCACCATCGGAAAGACAATCATCTTCTGTGCATTCATTCCAACCACAGAATCAACAACAAAGTAGACAAGGAGGAAGCCAGACAGTGAGCCAACCTCCTAAACAACAAGCACGAGTGTTTGCATTAACTGAAGAACAAGCACAAGCAGCTCCTGATGATGTTATTGCAGGTAACTGCTATCTGTGTCATTTTCCTACTTGTGTGTTAGTGGATACAGGTGCTTCACACACATTAATTTCTGAGCATTTTGTTATAACACATTCGTTGCCTACTGAATCATTGACTGAGGTAGTATCAATTTCTTCACCTCTGGGAAGGGGTATATTATCAGTAAAAGCAGTTAGGAATTGTATACTACAGTTTGAAGGTCATGAGATTGAGATTGATTGTATTGTACTTGGGTTGTCTGATTTTGATTGCATTATCGGCATAGATATGTTAACCATGTACAGGGCAACAGTGGACTGTTTCCAGAAAATAGATCGATTTCGACCTGGGAAAATTGATGAGTAGAAATTTTATGGGAAAGGATCTCGAGCCAGAATTCCTTTGATTTCTGTGATTTCTATGACTAAGTTATTACAGAAAGGAGTAGAGGGATTCCTGATTTACGCAGTAGATGCAATGAAGAATAGCCCGAAACTGGCTGATATACCAGTAGTTTGCGAATTTGCTGATGTCTTTCCTGATGAGATACCAGGATTGCCTCCATATCGATAGGTAGATTTCAGCATTGAACTAATGCCAGGTACAGCAAAAGCACCATACCGAATGGCACCAACTGAATTGAGGGAATTGAAGGAGCATCTTGAAGATCTTCTGGCCAAAGGGTACAATAGACCAAGTGTTTCCCCTTGGGGTGCTCCGGTATTATTTGTACGCAAGAAACATGGATCAATGAGGTTATGTATTGACTACCGGCAATTGAATAAAGCAATGGTAAAGAATAAATATCCTTTACCACGAATAGATGATTTATTTGATCAGTTGCAGGGTTCGTCAGTATATTCGAAAATTGATTTGAGATCCGGATATCATCAATTGAGAGTAAGAGACGAGGAAATATCAAAAACTGCATTTCGAACGAGGTCTGGTCACTATGAGTTCATCGTTATTCCGTTTGGATTGACAAATGCTCTAGCAGTGTTTATGAGTTTGATGAACAGGATATTTCAGAGATATCTTGATGATTTTGTGATCATATTTATTGATGACATTCTGATCTATTCTAAGAATATGTGCGATCATGCAAACCATCTTAGGACAGTTTTGCAAACTATGAGAGATGAGAAATTATATGCTAAACTATCGAAATGTGAGTTTTGGTTGCGAAAGGTGATCTTTCTTGGCCATATCATTTTTGGAGATGGTATTTCTGTTGATCCAAGCAAGATAGAAGCTGTGATTAATTGGCCTAGACCAATATCTGTGCCAGAAATTCGAAGTTTTATGGGTCTTGCAGGGTATTATCGATGGTTTATCCAGGATTTCTCGAGTATTGCAAAGCCTATAACTCAATTGACACAGAAGAATGCACCGTTTATTTGGTCAGAGGCTTGTGAAAATAGTTTTCTTGAATTGAAGAAAAGATTAACTACCGCACCAGTGCTGACAATTCCTTCAGGTACTGGGGATTTTGTGGTGTATTGTGATGCTTCTCACCAAGGATTGGGGTGTGTTTTTGCAGGGTATTATCGATGGTTTATCCAGGATTTCTCGAGTATTGCAAAGCCTATAACTCAATTGACACAGAAGAATGCACCGTTTATTTGGTCAGAGGCTTGTGAAAATAGTTTTCTTGAATTGAAGAAAAGATTAACTACCGCACCAGTGCTGACAATTCCTTCAGGTACTGGGGATTTTGTGGTGTATTGTGATGCTTCTCACCAAGGATTGGGGTGTGTTTTGATGCAACGAGGACATGTGATCGCATACGCCTCGAGACATCTAAAAACACATGAAAGCCGATATCCAATTCATGATCTTGAACTGGCATCCATTGTGTTTGCACTAAAGATATGGCGACATTATCTTTATGGTGAGAAATTTGAGATATTCTCTGATCATAAGAGTCTGAAGTACTCTGTTTTCACAGTCTGAATTGAATATGAGGCAACGAAGATGGCTGGATTTATTGAAGGACTTTGACTGTGAAATCAAATACTATCCAGGGAAGTCCAATGCAGCAGCTGATGCCTTAAGTATAAAGATTTGTGCTTTGTCTTTGACTACAATGAAGGTGTCTAGCTTGATAGAAGATTGCTGTATTTCTGAATATTTATTTGAAACAGATAGAATACCGATGATAATTTGTGCTATAAGTGCTGAACCTGAACTGTTGATTCGAATTAAAGAAGCACAAAAGAAGGATTTGAATATACAAAATCTGTTGAGATGGTTAAGTCTGGACATTTATCGGAATATAGAGTGAGCACTGATGATATTTTATATGTGAATAACAGACTTGTTGTTCCAGATATAACAGAATTGAAAACTCGGATTTTGAATGAGGCTCATAGAAGTAGATTCAGTGTGCATCCTGGAGGTAGGAAGATGTACAATGATTTGAAAAAGCAGTACTGGTGGAAACAAATGAGGACTGATGTGGCTAATTTTGTTTCTAAGTGCCTGACTTGCCAACAAGTGAAAGCGGAAAGGAATAAACCTGCTGGTTTATTACAAAGTCTGTCCATTCCTGAATGGAAGTGGGATCACATTTCCATGGACTTTGTAACGAAATTACCAAAAACATCTCGAGGTTGTGATGCTATTTGGGTAATTATCGATAGGTTGACAAAATCTGCTTGTTTCATTCCGTATCGAATGACCTATCGACATGATCAAATGGCAGATCTCTACAGTAAAGAAGTGGTCAGAATTCGTGGTATACCAAAATCGATTGTATCTGATAGAGATCCAAGGTTTACTTCACACTTTTGGAGTAGCTTGCAACAAGCGTTGGGTACAAAACTGCATTTGAGCACTGCTTATCATCCTCAAACGGATGGATAAACTGAAAGAACAATTCAGATTCTTGAGGATATGCTTAGAGCAGTAGTATTGGATTTTGGTGTTTCGTGGCAAGATTCACTACCATTAGTGGAATTTTCATACAACAACAGCTATCAAACCAGTATTGAAATGGCTCCGTTTGAAGCGTTGTATGGAATGAAATGGCGTTCACCATTATATTGGGATGATGTATCAGAGGTACCTGGATTGGGACCAGATTTAATTAGAGAAATGACTGAGAAAGTCAAAATGATTCAGCAGAAAATGAGAACAGCACAGCATAGACAGGCCAGGTATGCAAATACCAGACGTAGACCTCTGAATTTTGAAACAGGGGACAAAGTATTTTTGAAAATTTCTCCTTTCAGAGGTACAATCAGATTTGGTAAACGAGGGAAATTGTCTCCAAGATTTATTGGGCCTTATGAAATTCTTGAAAAGATAGGTGATCTTGCTTACCGACTGGCATTACCTCCATCTCTTACTGGTATACATGATGTCTTTCATGTATCTATGTTAAGGAAATATATGCCTGATGTATCTCATGTTATTCCTGCTGGAGAAGCTGAACACGATGAAACTTTAAGTTATTTTGAACAACCGATACAGATTCTGGATCGAAAAAGACAAACAACTCAGAACAAAGAACATTCCATTGGTGAAGATTCAATGGAATCGACATGGAGTTGAAGAAGCTACATGGGAAGTTGAAGAAGATATGAAACAAGGTTTTCTTATCTTTTCCAATGAGGTAGTTCTTATTTAGATTCTATTATCTCCTTATTATTGTGTGCATGTAGAAACTGCTGACGAGTTCGGTGATGAACTCATGTTTTAGAGGGGGAGACATGTAATGCCCGAGATTCTAATGTAGTGATTAAGTAAATTGGAATTCCGAACGTTAGATTATGGATGAAGTCTGGTTGAGGATTCTTGAATTTCTTCTGGGGTGAAAGCTGGTTGAGATTTGAAGTTGAGTTAATTTCTTAGCAGTTGGAAGTAGAACGCTGCCGTTTTGGAAGAATTCTTGTGCGTTGCCTGAATTGGCGCGAGCATATGATGAAACGGTATCGTTTTGATAAGTGCTAAGAATCCAGTCGACCCGCGTAATTTGATTTCCAGACGTCAACGCCAGTCAACGCTACTGTAGCTTGCAGCTGGTTTTGCGAGAAAAGTAGCAATCAGATTTGATGACATCAGCTATGCGACATCGTTCGTATTAGTTAGAACGCAGCGTTTAATACCACGTCTGGTACCAGCTTTTGTATTTTGAAACCAGTCGACTAGCAAGAAGAGACACCGTTTTGTTGAAACGCAGCGTTTTGATGCAACAGCTGGTTGTCCAGCTTTTGGAATTTGAGAACCAGTCGTTGGCTTGTAAAACAGTGACCAATCGAGATATTTAAAAACCAGTCGATGGTTTGTTGTGTCTGCTGATTTAAAAAGTAGTGGGAGCAACGCGACGCCGTTTTGATATTGAAATACAGCGACTGGTTGTTATGTTTAGTTATGACATCTGATTGTAAACGCTGGTTATGTTGCGACTGGATATCACTGCAACTGAGTGTAGCTATTGCTTCCAGTCGTGAGAATTCTTAGCTCAGTCGCGAGAATTACTCTGTATCAAGAAGAACAGTTGACACGCTATAAGCACTGATCGAAGAAGCTGGGTTTCGAAGCGGTGGGAGTTTATCCTATGTCGATAGAGAAATACTCAGCATGACACGTGGAATTCGAATTGAACACATTGGAAATGCTGCAGATAACAGAGATATTCTCCTATAAATAAGATTGAATTCGAAATCCTTGTAACTTTTGCTGCAGACTTCAGGATTTGACTCTTTGAGTTACTGGGAAAAAGTGCAAGAAATCTGAAGCAATATTGGAAGAATTGAACAGAGATTAACGAAGGTATAATTTGACAGTAAGAGTCAGGGAATTAGAATACTCAAGGATGATAGTTCTTGAGTTGTCCCGATGAAATCACATACTCTGTAGTTACTGTTCTTGATTTAGAACTTGAGTTATATGTGTGTCGATCCATCACAGGTAGTGGATCTTTTATATTTGCATGACAGTGCATAACATGAAGAGATTATGAATTGATTCTAATGCCCAGGACTGAGATGACCTGATTGTCGAAGTTGGAGTTAACTTCTATAGATGGATATCCATGTCAAGATCGGATACGAATCTTTATGGCGTTGATGTGAAAGAGAATAAATTCTGAAACGAAGAATTGAGATAGATTCATTGCACTGCATCGTAGAATTGATATTGATTGATATATGGTTAATTGTTCTATTGCGTATACCTGTTGATTATACTGAGATTGTTTCTCACCGGAGTTTATCCGGCTGTTGTCTTGTTTTGTATGTGTGCATGATAATAGGTAGAAGAGAGCTCAATTAATTGGGCAAGGGTAGTGAGAGCTGGCTACCTAGATGAAGGGCAATAACTAAGAAGAACTTCTAGAGATTTGCTGCTAGCATAGTTTTAAAATAGTTAGCGTTAGCATGAACTCTGGTTTTGTTACTGCTGGTTGGATTTTGTATTGGCAAACATAACATGTAAAATTTGTGATACTGGTTTACTCTGTTTATGAATAAATAGCTTTTGGAGCGCAAATATATTTCTGTATTGTTACCAATGACCAGCCGTTGGGACCAAATAAACAAAAAAAAATATTTACCAGATTTCACTACTTAAACTCGAGGTTTAAATTAAACGCTAATTAAACGCTCATAAGATGAGATTAGAAGATTAATTGTGAGAAGAGAGCCTCACATTCTACCCAAGACTGTTCAAGGATATAACTCTATTTGGATTATAATAGACAGACTCACTAAGTATGCTCACTTCTTACCAGTTAAGACAACATACGATGTGAGCAAGTATGCAGATTTGTATGTGAAGTAAATAGTGAGGTTGCATGGTGTTCCAGTTTCCATAGTATCGGATAGAGATCCGAAGTTTACCTCAGCTTTCTGGAAAAGTTTGCATAGAGCTTTGGATACGAAGTTGACCTTTAGCACAACCTTTCACCCACAGACAGTTGGACAATCTGAAAGGGTGATTCAAATTTTAGAAGATTTGCTCAGAGCATGTATTATAGATTTTTCAGAGGGTTGGTATTTAAAGTTACAATTGGTAGAATTTGCATACAATAACAGTTTCCAAGCATCTATCCAGATGGCTCCATATGAAGCTCCCTATGGCCGCAAATGTAGAACACCTCTTCACTGAGATGAAGTTGGTGAGAGAGCTGGTTTAGGACCAGATGTATTGGAGCAAACAGCAGAAGCTTTTAGAAAGATAAGAGAGCGGATGAAAGCTGCTCAAAGCAGACATAAGAGTTATGCAGATAATAGGAGAAGAGAGCTGAAATTTGAAATCGGCGATCATGTATTTCTGAGAATTTCTCCAATGAAAGGAGTAATGCGTTTTGGGAAGAAAGGAAATCTGAGTCAAAGATATATTGGACCATACGAGATTTTATAAAGAATAGGAACGCTAGCTTATCGATTAGCACTGCCCTCGCAACTGTCAGCAGTGCATAGTGTTTTTCATGTTTCAGTTTTGAGGAAGTATATTCCTAACCCTTCGCATGTGCTAAGCCATGAGCCAATCCAGTTAGCACCAGATTTAAGTTACGAGGAGGGAGCAGAGAGGATTCTTCTTCGAGAAGTTAGGAAGTTAAGAAACCGTAGTATTCCTATGGTTAAGATACAATGGTCTAACCAATCTGAGCGAGAAGCTACGTGGGAGACAGAAGCTGATATGCTTAACCTTCACCCATATCTGTTTGGTAAGTAAATTTCGAGGACGAAATTTCAATAAGGAGGGTAGAGTTGTAACGTCCCAAAATACATAGGACCACCTATATGAATCTTATTTATTTCAAAGGTCAAAATGACAATTTAAATGTTAGCATAAGCTATTTTATGAAAAGCTGATT
Organism: Dorcoceras hygrometricum; assembly: GCA_001598015.1. NCBI lineage: Eukaryota > Viridiplantae > Streptophyta > Magnoliopsida > Lamiales > Gesneriaceae > Dorcoceras > Dorcoceras hygrometricum. Next base: position 40,854 of record KV001191.1, on the reverse strand, counting down.
TTACTGATTTCAGAAATGAGGTACGACGCAGCAAGTTCCAGCAGATGTCACTCCAAGCGCAATACACGAGCAGATTTTAGAAATCTGTTGAAAATAATTTTAAGGAGAACAAAACGGTTTCTTTTAGAAAGTATTTGGTAGATTTGTAAACTAAAATATTGAGAGGAAAATTTTATTAAAATTCATAACTTTAGGTAAGGTGTGTCATGCTTGATTATTACACCTCACCTGCAACTAATCCCTCCCATACAAATACTTGTTTTGAAGGAAAAGTTTATTTTCACTTACAAAAAGAAAACTCTTTTGTATTCTCTCAAATATTTTCAAAGAAGCTCGTTGTGATTGCTTGAGGAGGAGAAACTCTGCAGGAATCAACTGCTGTTGTAAAACTCAGTTCAAAGGCAAGTAAAAGCTGATCCATTGCTACACCATTTGAAGCATATATTGATTTTCCTCATTTTTATTGATCTGCTTGCCTGTATGTTTAAAGTTATGTTTAAGGTCATGTTTAAGAAAGATTGGGTTCAAAGTTATGTTTTCTGCTTCCAAAGTTTTCCAGAATGTTTTAAGAAAGATTGAGGATGTTTAAAAGTACTGAGAAGTTCAGATTTGAGCCACGTATGTTCATGAATGTTCTTCTTTCTGGTGAATGGTAACACCTGAACTTGACTCTATGTAATCGGAGATGCTAGTCGAATCAGAAACTAAGTCTGGTTTGATAGGCAGAACTAGTATCGTAGATGTCGTTCGTGACGTTGTAGCACCAAGTTCTTAATAAGACTTAGTTTCCTATGTTAGCGACTAAATTTCATATTAAAATCAGAAGTTTTCATTTCAGATTTGTGTTTCGCTACACATCTGATTTTGGTCAGATTTCACATTATCAATCATTTCACTGCTGAGTCGATTACGATTATTCATTGACATCTGATTTGACCAACCTAGTTGCGTTGACATCTGAGTTGAATAACGAAATCCGTTTCTTTTCCAAACACTATTTCTGTGGTGATATCTGTTTCTCATTAGCACTACAGTTCCCTAGTCAAATCTGTTTCATTGTTAGCGATGTATTTCCATAGTTAGATCTGTTTTCTTTGCTAACGACGGTCCTTTTGATATATCTGTTTCAACGTTAGCGTTACGCTTCTAATGAGGAATCTGTTTTCACAATAGAAATCTGTTTTGCTTTCCAGTACCGTTTCCTTTAGAGAAATCTGTTCTCATTTCAGCGATCATTTTCCAGTAGTCAAATCTGATACTCAGTAAGTTTTTAAAATGGGAAGTGAGTTTTAAAAGAAGTGAACCCCGATGATTTTCAAAGAAGATTTCAAAAGATAAGAGTTTAAAGGAAGAAAAGTTTATTTTTAAGGATTTATGGCATAGATAACAGACGGTCAGAAAGGAAGGGTGAGCAGTTGTCCAAATGTCTATCGCCCCTTCACAATGACCTATATGCTAGAACTGATATCAGAAGTCATTTGATCAAGTGCACAACGGAAGGAGAGCTTCTAAGACATAAATCATGAAGTACAAGAAAGTAAATGAAGGGATCTGGGTTATTGTCCCCGCATCCAAGTTATGAAAGAGAGTTTTAAGAAAGTTTACGTTTAAATGAAGTTCCTTTAAACTTAGTTATGTAAATGTTCAGATGTCTGCCTGCGTTAAATGACTTTGTTCTTACTCAGATTTTACTTGTTGAGCCCCTAGGCTCATTAGCTTTAAAATGATGCAGGTGAGACAGTTATGGGACAAGCGGAAGGTGGAAGCTGAGACAGCTGGGTGATGAAGTGTTTATCTATGGACAGCGTTTCCCGTGTCTTAAATGTTGTTGTCTTTTATCCTAGACATCTGTATTAGATCTATTGCAACAGTAGTAAATTCATATAGAATTTCAGATGTTGTAATATCGCATTTGCAGTATATATATATATATATATATGAAATTTGTATTCCGCAAATTTTCAGTACTTGGCGCCAAACGTGTGTATGTCAGATTTGTGTTTGTGTTTCGAAATCTTTCTAAGTTATAAGAAATACAGCTTATAACAAATTGTCATTCAGCCCTTCTTTTTGTTCCAAATTATTACTTCACCCTAAATCCAGTTTATCTTCTTCAGACATGTCCTTCACATCTAGTATCAGCGAGCTAAATTCCTTCACATAGTCTCTGGTTGTGCCAATATTTTTCAACTTTCGTGGTGATTCCCTTGCTGTCCAAGACGTGTTTCAAAGAAGGAACTGTTCTTTCGACTCACGCTTCAACGCTTCCCATGAGTCGATATTAGCTCATTGGGCACTTGCATAATTAGATAAACGTGCCCTCCACCATTGTTTTGCATCACCAGAGAGATACATACTAGTGATAGAAACCATTTGTTCATTGGGGACCTTTGCCGCCTTGAAATATGTTTCCATATCCCAGAGGAAATTTTCAAGTGCTTTGGCACTCCGTGCGCTGCCAAAGGACTTTGGTTCAGCCACCTTGAACTTTGAAGAAGGGGTGGATCTTGCTACAAGAGTAGTTCCAGCAGATTTATTAAACAGTTTAAGCTCCAACTCGTATTCCTCTATCTTGGATTCGAATTATTCTTCGTGTGTAAGAACCTTTATTTCCACAAATTACGAAAGGTCTGCAATCTATATATGAATCGATTCTGATGCAATCTTTAAACCATCAACAAGGGTGAATAGTGAGAATTTCTTCCACCGAAGACTCAGAAGGAGTCCTTACGAATCCTTCTAATCTTCTCATTCTGGTCTCACCCTCTAGGATCTGATCGTGCATTGAAGATGTGTTCGATGACTCTGCCATCCACAATGGTTCAGGCTAACCGACAGCCTGGCTCCTATACCAAAATGTCATGAGGGGTTAACTTGAGTTGAACACTCTTTTTTTTTCAAGTTTTAACCCTTTGTGCCGGCTTGATTTGCTCACCAAATCAATCAGCCTACAATGAACCTCGAATTATATACGTGGAATATATCCTCACCCGAGACCAATCAAGCACAATAAGCAATATAAGTATGCACGGGAGATTACGGGCAATTAACAACCTTGCACTAGCATTACTCACAATACAAAGATACAATTGCCAAGGCTTGCACACAAAAGGCTCACACTCGTGAATGAATTTCCTTGTGCATCTCACGGTCTTTATATAGCCAAAAATGTCAGAATAGATGCTTACAACTGGCAGCATGCATGTGTGCCAACTGTCCGCCCATGATCTTGGTCGTGAGCACATCCCCACGTTGCCTCCTTTGACTATCTAGTCATGGGGCATTTCTGTTGGCATGCAGTGGCGGATCCGGATCCCGTTTCCCGGGGGCGCAGCAGAAGTTAAAATTTTGCCCCGAGAAACGTTCAATACATTGAAAACAATCAATAAACATTCATAGGGCGTTTATCGAATTGCTACCTTGCTGGCGTCTAGGCGCCTGGCTCCTACCAGTTTCACGAGGAAACCGGCACTTCAAACGGTAGGCGGCTGTAGATCGTCAATCAGGTCCATGATCGGAAACAATCTTCCTCCGTCAATCTGCACTAGAATATCTGATGGATTTTAGCACAAACGGATTCTCCTCGTCGCGGTGATCGAAACAAGTCCGATCACGCGAAAAACCGGGCGACGAAAGCGTCGGCCGGCGGGCGGCGGCGATGGGCAGTCGGCGGCGGCGTGAGGCGTGTGGGAGAGGGTGGGCGGCTATGAGAGCTAGGTTGTATCTTGTATATGTCTCATGGTAGCCCTAGGTCTAATTAAATAAGTGATGGGCTTGAACCGGCCCAATGGACCTGGGGCGGGCCCAATCCAATATATGAACATTCGGTTCAATCGCATCACCGTGGCTTCATCATAAATCCGATCGACGATCAGATCGGATCGATCGACTCAGTTTCCAAAACTGACTATTATGATGCGAAAACAATTTTTCAGACCACCTAGACCAAAATGACAGTTATGCCCCTCAACTTTGGGAAATCGCAATTTGACCCCTGTTGACTTTTAGGAAGTCGCACTCCCTAAAATCCTCCTCCTATGCTCAACGCATTGAGTTCAGTTTCCATGCGGGAATCATGAATCCAGTACTTGTGTGACCCTCAATGGTTCAGGGATACAGCTAGCCGTGGGCCCACAACCATTGTGGCTCCGAAATCACAATTTCGAACTTGCCCAACGGATCATGGTAAAGCGCCTAACAACATCGCGCCATGATCCCCTAGGTATCACTGATAGTGCCTGCAAGAACCAGTTGGTCGTGGTTAGCGTACAGTACGATCCTTTCAACACATATATCCCGATCAGATCAAAGACCATTGGTAAATCGAGAGTCGCTAGAGATCCGATAGCTATGCATACATCTTGGAGATCGAATAGTGACATCATGAGTGTTACTAGGCAAACCCATTTACCTAAAACACATCCAGTACTCTGGCCAGAGATTTATACACTATTATCCCCTCAGATAGCATAGGATATCCACGCATGAAAACGAGCGGTGAATCCTCGACAACGAAGCATCGACTCCTACATGCATCGGGACCTTACCCAATCCCGCCGCCTAATGACCCCAAGTGAGTCGGCAAACGGGTCAAAGTGATTCGTCTATCATGTAGAGTCTCAATGACGTTTCGAGTAGTGAGGACTAATCAGTACAACCTAGACCTCGGACTTATCCAATCGACAAATGGTAACCACTTGGAAAGTCCGAACGAGGGTAGTTCGATAGATCACCAGGTCACTATCCATCTGCATGCTCAGAACATCACAATGTTCCCTACCAATGAAACATGGTACTTCGCATCGCAAATGCTAGTCTCAAGCTCGGGCGGCCTTATCCTCATTTTTACGGCCCAATTGACTAGGAACGAATTCAGAATGCACAGTGACTATTAGATGTGTTTCATGATAGCCATCATATCCACTATCACATCTAACATACACTATGGTGCATTCTAGGTCTTTATCCAACACAATTGTTAACATCATATAACATAGTGAAAATAAAGAATGCCCTAAAGAAATGCGAATAACATATATAAAGACTGTCATATACAAGAGTCAATAAAAACCCACACGCCACAATTTGGCTAGTTGGGCATCTACTCTAAGAATCTCCCACTTGCCCTATAGCCAACTACTCATCAGACGTAGTCCCATTGTTTCGCTTTTTCAAACAACGGTCCTGGCAAGGGCTTCGTAAGTGGATCAGCAATGTTGTCCGCAGAGGCGACTCTCTCAACTGCTATGTCACCTCTAGCCACAATATCCCGGATTATGTGGTATTTCCTCAGTATATGTTTGGATCTTTGGTGAGACCTAGGCTCCTTTGCTTGCGCAACGGCACCCGTGTTGTCGCAGTACACCGGGACTGGACCAACTCCATCAGGAATGACGCCCAACTCTTGGACGAAATTCCTCATCCAAACCGCCTCCTTAGTAGCAGCTGATGCTGCGATGTACTCAGCCTCAGTGGTTGAATCCACGATGGTGTCTTGCTTGGAACGCTTCCAAAAGACAGCACCACCATTGAGCATGAATACAAATCCAGAGGTAGACTTCGAATCATCCACGTCACATTGGAAGCTAGAATCAGTGTAGCCTTCCAATTTCAGTTCACCACCCCCATAGACCATGAACATATTCTTAGTCCTTCGCAAGTACTTAAGAATATCCTTCACAGCCTTCCAATGCAACTTGGCCGGGGTTGGCCTGGTAGCGGCTCGTGACACTCAGAGTATATGCGACATCCGGTCTAGTTGAGATCATGCCATACATAATGCTGCCTATTGTCGAGGCATATGGCACACGTGCCATACTCTCTATCTCCTCATCAGTCTTTGGACACATAGACTTAGATAGAGTTACCCCGTGGCACATAGGTAGGTGTCCTCTCTTGGACTCTTCCATAGAGAACCGCTTAAGTATGGTATCGATGTAGGTAGCTTGGGTGAGTCCGAGCCTCCGTTTCGATCTATCACGATAGATCTGTATTCCAAGAATATAGGATGCTTCACCCATGTCCTTCATGGAAAATCTACTAGACAACCAGACTTTAGTTGACTGCAGCATTCCTACATCATTCCCAATGAGTAGAATGTCATCAACGTAAAGTACAAGGAATGTCACAGCGCTTTTAACTACCTTCTTATATACACATGGCTCCTCGGGATTCTTTATGAAACCAAATTCCTTAATTGTTTCATCGAATCTCATGTTCCAACTCCTCGATGCTTGTTTTAGACCGTAGATCGATCTCTGAAGTTTGCATACCTTATGCTCACTTCCTACAGATGTGAAACCCTCAGGCTGCGTCATAAAGATCTCTTCCTTAATGTTTCCATTAAGGAACGCAGTTTTCACATCCATTGACATATCTCATAGTCGTACCATGCGGCTATGGCTAGTAATATTCTAATCGACTTGAACATTGCGACTGGTGAAAAGGTTTCATCATAGTCAACACCTTGCCTTTGAGTGTAGCCTTTCGCGACCAGTCGTGCCTTGTTGGTCATTACCTTACCATCAGGCCCAAGTTTCCTCTTGTATACCCATTTACACCCAATAGGAACAATTCCTTCGGGAGGATTAACAAGAGTCCAAACTTGGTTCGCATGC
>KV001129.1:97979-111779 GCA_001598015.1 Dorcoceras hygrometricum | reverse complement strand
GATTGGCATCATGCATACATATTGAGCCTTTGACAGATTGATTTGATTACCTGATTGGGTGCCACGTTGTGACTGGCCGACTGTTGAGTCGTGCCCGAAAAGTCCAACGCTATCGTCGGAGTGGTGACCACCGGGTTCGAGTGTCTACCACCGAGCTGTGATGGGCTGACGGGCCCCGATGATCACGGACCGATGATTTCCCGGTTGATAGACCGTGGTATAGAGGCGACTTGATTTGACTGCCAGTTGATGCGCTGGTCTTGTTTACCGATGTCCTTGACAGCCTCATGCATTCATAGCATTGATTTATAGCATGTTGCATGTTTATCTGTTTTGATAGCTCTTCGTACTGAGGCTTGACCTCGTACTTGTTTTCCTGCTTTTGTTGTTTGGGTCTGCGTTACCCATTTGTAGGAGTTCCAGGTAACCTAGCTGGGCAGAGTGGAAGTTCAGCTGGTCGATCCCCGCATCCCTGAGTCCCAGTTTATTATGATATGTATTGAACCGGGGGATGCCCCGTGTTATCATGTACTTGGGGGATCTGTCTTTTGAATTGATGTTATGTGGTTACTTGTTGTATGATTTTGAGTTAACTAATATTTTGAGTATTGAATATTTTGAATGTATGATTTTAAGTTCAGGCCCATAATATTTCGAAAAAAATTTTAAGCCCTGATTTTTAGCTTCCGTGTTTATGCGCTTATTATGTGTTAATTGTTAGTAATTAACACGGGGCCTGACACTGTTTCTGTTTCTACCCCCGGTGGTGTAAGCCTGTTCTCGCAAGAGATTTTGTTGGATGGTGTGTTGCGGTTTGGTGAGCATGCCTTGTTAGCGAATTTGATCCGTTTGATGCTCTGGGATTTCGATTGTATAGTTGGAATGGATGTGCTGTCCAACTATAGGGCTTCCGTGGATTGCTTCCATGGGATTGTGCGCTTTAGGCCTTTGTCTGGCGAGAAGTGGGACTTCTACGGCCAGGACTCTAGATCAAAGATTCCGTTGGTCTCCACGATGGAGATGTTTAGCTTGTTGTCTTTGGGAAATGCTGGCTTTAAGATTTACGCTTTGGATGCGTCTTCTTCTTCTATTGTTCAGCTTAGTGACGTTCCTGTGGTGCGACACATCCCCGACGTGTTTCCGGAGGAGATTCCTGGTTTTCCTCCGAGACGGGAGATAGACTTCAACATAGAGTTGGTGCCTGGAACAGCTCCGATTTCTCGTGCCCCGTATCGTCTAGCGCCTGCGGAGTTGAGAGAACTCAAGGTACAGTTAGATGATTTGCTGGAGAAGGGTTTTATTCGCCCTAGTATGTCAACGTGGTGAGCGCCCATTTTGTTTGTGAAGAAGAAGGATGGCTCAATGCGGATGTGCATTGATTTTCGTCAGTTGAATAAAGCCACTGTGAAGAATAAGTACCCGTTGCCGAGAATCGATGATCTGTTTGATCAGTTGCAAGGTTCTGCGGTGTATTCTAAGATTGATCTTCGTTCCGGGTACCATCAGCTCAGAGTGAGGGAACAAGATGTCGCGAAGACTGCGTTTCGTACGAGGTACGGACATTTTGAGTTTTTGGTGATGCCGTTTGGTTTGACAAACGCGCCTGCAGTCTTCATGGATATGATGAACCGGGTTTTTAGAGAGTTCATAGATCAGTTCGTAATCGTTTTTATAGACGACATCTTGGTTTACTCGAAGACTCCGATGGAGCACAAGGAGCACTTGGAGATGGTTCTTCTCAGGTTGAGAGAGCAGCAGTTGTATGCGAAGTTTTCCAAGTGCGAGTTCTGGTTGGAACGCGTAGTATTTCTGGGTCATGTCATTTCAGCAGATGGCATTTCTGTGGATCCCAGTAAAGTGGATGCTGTGTTGAACTGGGAGCGACCGAGAAATGTGTCTGAGATTCGCAGTTTCTTAGGTCTGGCTGGCTATTATCGTCGTTTCATTGAGGGGTTTTCTTCTATAGCAAAGCCGATGACCCAATTGACCCAGAAGGATAAACGGTTTGTTTGGACTGAGCAGTGTGAGAATGCTTTTCAACTGCTTAAGGAAAAGTTAACTACTGCGCCTGTGTTGGCTTTGCCGTCCGGTTCAGGTGGTTTTGTTGTTTGTTCTGACGCTTCGCTAAATGGATTGGGTTGTGTGTTGATGCAGAATGGTAGAGTCATTGCATATGCCTCGCGGCAGTTGAAACCGCATGAGACTCGTTACCCAGTTCATGATTTGGAGTTAGCAACGGTGGTCTTTGCGCTAAAGATCTGGCGTCACTACCTGTATGGCGAGCAGTTTGTGGTGTACTCCGACCACAATAGTTTACAGTATCTATTTTCGCAGCCTGACTTGAACATGAGACAGCGTCGGTGGATGGAGCTGCTTAAGGATTTTGACTGTGAGATTAAATACCAGCCTGGGAAGTCGAACATAGTGGCTGATGCTTTGAGCAGGAAGGCTAGTGAGATTCTTGCGTTTTTGTACATCTCTAAGGATCAAGAGCATCTTAACACTACGGGTTGGAGATTCTACCCGGCTGAGGATTGTGTGATGGTTTCATCTTTTCAAGTGAAACCGCAGATTGTTTCTAGCATTCGAGCAGCTCAGAGGACCGATCCGTCAATCCACGAGTTGAAGTTGAAAGTCAGGGCTGGCGAACTTGAGGACTATTCTGTCTCGTCCGATGGTTGTTTGCGTTTCCGGGGCAGGTTGGTTGTGCCCAATTTGATTGATTTGAAGGAGGAGATCCTTCGAGAAGCGCACTGTAGCAGACATAGTGTTCATCCTGGTGCACGGAAGATGTACCATGCTTTGAAGCCGCACTTTTGGTGGGCTGGCCTGAAGAGCGATGTTGCTGGTTTTGTCGCTCGTTGTTTGAATTGTCAGATGGTTAAGGCCGAAAGGATGAGACCTGGTTGTCTGTTGCAGAGTTTAGAGGTGCCCCAATAGAATTGGGAGCACATTGCAATGGATTTCGTAATGCATCTGCCTCATTCCAGCCGAGGATGCGATGCTGTTTGGGTAGTTGTAGACCGTTTGTCTAAGTCTGCACACTTCATTCCCTATGGGATGACCTTCTCGTTGAAGAAGATGGCGAAGCTGTACGTTGATTTTATTGTTAGATTGCACGGTGTGCCTGTTTCAATCGTGTCTGACCGAGATCCGAGTTTTACTTCCAGGTTTTGGAAGAGTTTGCAGACAGCTTTGGGCACTAGATTGGCTATGAGTACCGCGTATCATCCCCAGACAGATGGCCAATCTGAGCAAACTATCCAAACGTTAGAGGATATGTTGCGTGCTGTTGTGTTGGATTTCGGAGGTAGTTGGCAAGACGCGTTGTCTTTGGTTGAGTTTTTGTATAATAACAGCTACCAAGTGACGATTGGCATGACGCCTTTCGAGGCTTTGTATGGCCGGAAGTGCAGATCGCCAGTGTGTTTGGAAGAAGTGGGGGAGAAGCAGCTATCTGCCCCTGACTTTGTGCAGCAAATGAAAGATCACGTGGATCTTATTAGACAGCGGATGAAAGCTGCCCAGGATCGCCAAGCCAGTTATGCGAATAAGAGGCGTCGACCTCTTGAGTTTTAGGTTGGTGATCGTGTATTTCTCAAAGTTTCTCCGTTTCGTAGTGTGATGCGCTTTGGACGCAAGGGAAAGTTAGCCCCTCGTTACGTTGGTCCGTATGAGATTGTCGAGAGGATTGGCCCTTTAGCGTATCGTCTGTTGTTGCCATCCGAGTTATCTTCTCTGCATGACGTCTTTCACGTTTCCATGTTGAGGAAGTACGAGCTAGATCCGTCTCATGTGCTTGGAACTGACGAGATAGAGCTAGATCAGTCGTTGAGCTACCAGGAATATCCTTTGCAGATCCTTGGCAGAAAAGAGAAACAGTTGAGGAATAAGACCATTCCGTTAGTAATGGTGCAGTGGAGCAAACATGGTAGGGAAGAAGCTACTTGGGAGCTGGAAGAAAAGATGCAGCGCGAGTGGCCGCATCTGTTTGAGTAGCTGTTGGGCTATATTTTCCAGTAACTTGTAGTTTTACTGTTTTTATTCCTTAGTTGTTGTGATGTGTTTGCTCAGTTATCTTGAACTCTTGGCCTTGTGTTGGGCGAGTTCTGTTTGTAGCTTGCTGTTGTGTTGTTTTCCAGAGTTGTTGCTGTGATTTTGAAGACGAAATCCTTTTTAGTGGGGGAGAAATGTGAGACCTGGATTTGTAATTGAGATTAATCGTTGGAGTGAATCGATAAATAGAGGTTCTGCTAGTTTAAGATCTCTATTTGAGTGTTTGGGTTGCATTTTCGGGTCCCATTTCGTTTGAAAAATAATTCTGGAGATTTTTGTATTTTGAGGTATCTGCTGGTTGAAGAGGTTGCTTGCTGTTGTGTTGTTTTCCAGAGTTGTTGCTGTGATTTTGAAGACGAAATCCTTTTTAGTGGGGGAGAAATGTGAGACCTGGATTTGTAATTGAGATTAATCGTTGGAGTGAATCGATAAATAGAGGTTCTGCTAGTTTAAGATCTCTATTTGAGTGTTTGGGTTGCATTTTCGGGTCCCATTTCGTTTGAAAAATAATTCTGGAGATTTTTGTATTTTGAGGTATCTGCTGGTTGAAGAGGTTCCTGCTGGTTGGCATGTTGACGTAAGCGCTGGGGTCGCTTACGTAAGAATCAGTCGAGAGACCAGTCGAGGGATTATGTTAGCGTGTTTTTGTATTGAGCACTATACGATGTCGTTTTGAGGGGCTAGTGACGTAGTGTGTCTGCTGGTTTTTATCGGTAGGAGTTAACGCTGGTCAACGTCACTGTAGCCTGCGATTGGTTTGAGTATCGCGTTATTAGTGTGCCTGCTGGTTGTCAACGCAGGTCAACCTTTCCTGTAACGCGAGGAGGATACTTCGTCGTTTAGTTAGCGCTAGGAGTTTCAACAGGTGGTTGGTTTTGCGTAAGGTTCTTCTGCTGGTTTTGCTGACGTCTGTGGAGCGACGTCGTTTGAGTAAGTGGCAACGCCGTGTTTTGATGTTGCTGCTGGTATCAGCAGGAGGAAGTGCTTTACGTTGTTTTGTGTATTGCTGCTGGATGACCAACAGTTGGTATTTAGAATCGCGTATACTAAGCGACGTCGTTTGGATTAGTTGTTGCGACGCCGTTTTGAATTGTATTATTTAAGACTCCAGTCGACGATTTTAGTGCACCTGCTGATATGGGAATTGCGCACGTGGGAACCAGTCGTTGGGTGTGAAATCAGTCGTTGGTTTTCCCTTGTACCTGCTGGTTTTGTCGGTGGACATTTTAACTAGAATTCAGCAGTTGCAAGTTGTATATAAAGGAGGTCTTGGTATTCGTTGTTGATTTCTAGTTCCCATACTTAGAGAATATCCCGATTCTCAACTTTTAACTAGAATTCAGCAGTTGCAAGTTGTATATAAAGGAGGTCTTGGTATTCGTTGTTGATTTCTAGTTCCCATACTTAGAGAATATCCCGATTCTCAACCTCTGTTTCTCTAACCCTAGAGCACTGTTCACCGTAACCTTCTCCGGCCATTTCCTGTCGACTCCAGTCATCGTTCTTCGCGTTCGAGGTAGCGTTGGACTCCTCTCGAAGAGCTCTTTCATCCTATACCGATCTTGGAAGCTACGGTTGGGTGGGGTGAGATCGCGAAACGGCAGAAGTTTGTCCCTGTTCGTGTAGTTGCCGTGCGCAGGTCGTTCCTCGATTTTATCATTGAGATCTTACCTCTAGTTGTTGTTTAAGCTTCCTGTTAAGATGTTATAGGAGGGAAATTAGCTGGTAGAGTTGTAGCTCCCAACCGTACGTTTTTAGGTTGGCCGTGAGTTTCTGTGCGAATTTCTGAGATCTGTGTGTCGTATATTTGAGCAGGTGGAACCAGATCTCTTGGGAATCCTTGTGGTAATTGTTACACAGAAAAGGTACGGATCTTGAGCTTGTAATTCAGCGTAGAACGTGGCTTGGATGAATTGCGAGATGGCTGTGTTGGATTGCCGTGCTTGTTGTTGTCCTGGTTGAGGACTGTGTATGCTAATTGTATATTTTTTGCATTGCATATGTTTATATGCCTGTATTCCAGCATGTTGCATACACGCATGATATTCCATTTCAGCTTTGGTAGTCTTTGTACCTTGTTGTATTGTTGTTGTTTCTTACCAGGATGTGAGGGCGAGCGGCAATACCGCACTCTCATCTCCCTGCTGGGATCGTAGCCACCATGCGTCGAGTGGTTAACTACCACAGTTCATGGGCGAGGCAACAGCATGTTGAGTTGTTTGATGCATCTGGTAAGTGGGTGTAGTGTCATGGCGAGTGGCTCACTACCACACTGTGAACACACCCCGTGGCCACTGTATGTTGTTGATGATTCTTGGAGCTATGTTTGAGTTCCTTAGCTCCCTTGTAGGTTGAGCCTTCCGTTGCTATCCGATGTCTCATGCATAGCATCTGCATTTTATTCCTTGCTGTTTATTGCTGTTGTATTGTTGCTCTCCGTACTGGGGTTTGACCCCATTTCCCTCCGGGGCTTGGTTTGTTTCTTTGTTGCGTTGTTTTCAGGAAACCCAGGTTCTACAGCTGGTCGAGGTTTTAACCCAGCTGGTGGTGCCCCAGGAGATGGCTAGCGTGTCCTAGTTGCATATAGCATACTTATATATATGTATCGGTTAGCCAGGGGGATGCCCTGCGCTTTGTTGTTGTACCCGTAGGGGAGTCTGATACATGTTTGAATTATGAATGCTTTATTGTTGGTTGTTTTATGAGTTGGGAAACTTATTTTAAGTATTGTTGTATTTTAAATTATATGTTTAAAACTGTCGGGCCTAAAAGCGAAAATTTTACCCACTTTTTGATAGCTTCCGCATGTGTTTATCTGTTGTGAGTACGAGGCCTGTCACGCATACATATTGAGCCTGATTTCCTTTGAAAGCTGAATCCCTTCATACGTTGTGATCGGTCGGCTGAGTCGTCGTGCCTGAAAGGTCCAACCCTGTTTTTGGTGTGGTGGCCAGCTGAGTTGTTGTGCATGAATACCACATTGCCTTGTGATGGTAGACTGAGTCGTCGTACCTGAAGATCACAAGATGATGATGATTGATGAGATCTGCACAGCTGAGTCGTTGTGCTATTTGCCTACCGATGATTCTTGGTAGCCCTTTCATGCATTGCACGATAGATATATTGCATTGTCTGATATGATAGATGCTTTTATTATGCTGTTCGTACTGAGATTTGACCTCGTTTATTTTTCCCTGTGTTGGCATGCCTTGGTCTGTGTGGGCCATTGCAGGTTCTTCAGTTAACCAGGCTGGACAGAGTGGAGCTTCAGCTGGTCGATCCCCTTTCTGATTTGAGTCCCAGTGTATTGATATTTATATTGAGACAGGGGACGTCCTGTGCCTCTATTTTATGTTGGGGATCGTGTGTTGTTGTTGGTTGAGTTTTAAGTTAAACTCTTATTTTAAATATGTAGTATTTTGAATGATATTGGATCAGGCCCAATTATTGAAAATTTTTAGCCCATATTTTTATGATGCTTCCGCATATTGAGACTAATTGATGTATTAGCGCACGTGGCCAGACACTACAAGACTTATTTAACATCTCTGTCCAAAGACTACAAGAAAGTGTTCGATTTGATTCACTCAGCTAAACTAATCATCTTTCTCTCAAATATGTGAGTGAATCGTGTGTGAGAATTACAGTGTAAGCTCTTTATTTTTTTTGTATCTCACACACTCGGGAAGTGCTTCTCTCTAAGCTAGTTTCTCAATGTCTTCCCAGATCGTGCAGTCGATGAATATCTCACTGAAACTCATGACAGTGCACTAGCTCACACCTGTGCACTTGACCAGCTTGAACACCAGCTGCCACCTGGGTGTTCAAGCTTTCGACTGCTGCACAATCTCTCTGCTTTGTGCCTCACTGCACTTGTATTCTTTTCGCTCATACACTTCATATCTTCTCACGCTGCTTATGCTTCTTCTATATAAAGCCTCTTGTGCAGATTTGTATGTTGGGCACAAAGTTGAAGCCGTTGAAAAGTCTTCTGACAAGGTTGTACTTTGTGTTCTTTGTCATTTAATGCATCTGCAGACTTTATTACCTTTAGCGTTTTAGCACTGTACCAAAAAGACAACACAACAAATCGATTTGAACGCTGATAAGAAATCTTCGTATAGTCTTGTGTTCAAATCGCTTTGCTTGTCGTTTTGTCCTATTCTGTTCTTGACCTCAGATAACATCTGTTCTGCTCGCTAAGCTGGTTTGACTTTAACCAGTTTGTTTCTGTTTCTCTTTGCTTCGAGCTGGTCGCTTCTTCATCTGTACTGCTCTTGTTCACTGGACTTATGGAGACTTATTGAGTACTCCCTGCGTTGAGATTATTCTTCATCTCCATCTTCTACAGGGCTCACGATCACAGACTCCTGCCTCCGCATTTCTTCTCCTTCGTCATCTTCCACATCAGCCACAATAAATCCATCTCTCTCAAGCATCCAGCTTAACCAATATCCTTGATCTGGTTTTCTTCAATCTAAGTTGGTTTGTCCTTTCACCGGCTTGGCTCTGATCTTCTTTGATTATGTGTACTTGCTTGATCTTGTTCCATTCAGACACCTCTTCCAAACCATCAGCAAGTACGCATAGCTTCTTCTGGTTGTTTGAGACAGTTTTTCGTAGATACTTTAAACCTTATCCATGATACGAAGAACTGCACTCTTGCACCAGTGATTATATCCCTTCTTATTGGGATCTTCTAATCTGCTCACTGATATCTGATCTGGATCAGAGTTCTTCTGGATCAAAGTAAAGCTACTTCAGTATGCTTGTCTAGCTCACCAGCTTAGTGCAATGTATAATGATCGAGTAATCCTTGCATTCTTGTATTTCTTTTCCTATAGAAATACAAGCCTTCACTGATGCCATCTCTGAATCGACCTGCATCAGATCATATATCACCCAGCTGGTCTCTTTTCTTGTTGCCCAGCTGGTTTCTTCGTACTGTGCCTATGATCTGATCTTCACTTGATCACTGTGCTTGTACTCTGCTCTGCACTTGGTCACTTCGCTTGTAAACTACACTTGATCTGCACTTGAATAGTCCTGCTCTGCACTAAATCTCACTGCACTTGATTCCTGAACTGCTCTTACATCAAGATGGTGAACTGGCTTGGTGTCCTTTGCGATCTGGTTTCTTATCTGCTGTACCAGCTCGGGCGTCCCCTTACTGTTCCAGCATAGATATCTTCAACTAGACCAGCTTAGGAGTCCCCTTACTGTTTCAGTTTGTATTTCTTCGAGCCTACTCCAGGCTAGAAACTGCACATCGCATGTAAACCATTAGTAGAAAAATAACAGATTTTGTGTTAATCAAAATTAAGATTTTGATTTGTAGACACATATCCAACAATATTTGATATATGTTTTGTTGAATCCACATGTTTAATTTGATCAGATAAATTTTTCAAAATTAAAATCCCTCATTTTAAATATGATTTAAAATTTATATCAATATTAAGTTTCATGATTAAATTGAAGGAGCTTAGCTTAATGATATTATGAAGTCATGTGACAAAACGTGATCTAAGAGAGTCATCCATAGACCGACTTAAAAATGTCTTGTACCACCTGGGCTCACTGAAGGGTGTTTCTTTGTCTTAGGAAGTTGAGTTTTAAGCGGCCTTAGCCCTACAATGACTTGGAAGCACTCTTAGAGAATGTTAGTCCATATAAATTAATCATAAAAAAAGTTTATTTGATGAGATTATGAATCTGAGGGAATTTAATTATTTTTTAAATTTCCTACCTTCCATCAACAATGGATATACGTCGATGCTACCCGCACACGGGTTCGACTCATATTATTGAGGGGGCTCTGTATGCCTGAAATTTGTATACGTTATTGACCTTGCTGTGAGTTGGATGGAACTCCCATGGTGTTGGCTCATATTATTGGGGACGTCATGACGACCATCCATTACAACTAAACATTGATGGGTCTTCTTGACATGTGATGGTAATATGCGCCATATTATTGGCGTTTACTGGAGTGAGGTAAATGCATGGGGTTTGTACCTATTGAAATTGGACTCTACCTTTCGGGGATCATGGTTGACCAATATTATTCAGGACCATAATTTCTCGATTGGGCTCTGTGTACCCACTAAGGAAACTGGCTTTCCCGATTTCATTAGAGGGTGGTGAAATCGTTAAAATAGTGGGAGGGTGATTCATAAAATTAAATTACCATATTTTATGTCTTAGTGAATTATATTGAATAGTAATAGATACATGTCTGTTTTCATATAAGTATATTCGATGACTACAGGTAATCCACTTGCATGATTCTCAATAATAACAAACTAAATAATCGGAATCTTCGGATTGTTCTGGCTCATAGAAGCTAGTATATGTACTAGATATATCACTCCGGAAGAAGGTCCTGCTGACATCAGCTCTGAGGAGCTGAAGAAGTTTGAGACATGGCGAGACCATGATCTGAAAGCCAAGTTCTATATGGTGGCATCTGTGTCCAACGAACTCCATAGGAGGTTTGAGGAAGTTGTGCATGCTGCTGACATTCACAAGCACCTCAAAGAACTGTTTGGGAGAACCTGCGAGCTAAGAGGTACATTACTACCAAGGAGCTCATAATGAGCCGCATGTGAGATGGGACTTTGGTTTTCGAGTATGGGATACACATGATTGGGCTTATTGAGAAGTTGGTGAGCCTCGATCTTGAACTTCCACATGACTTGTTTATGGATTTGTTACTTCTCTCTCTTCCTCCTACGTTCAATAGTTTTGTGATTAACCTCAACATGAACAAACTGGAGGTCAGTTTTGAAGAATTGATCCACATGTTGGTCATGTTTGAGGGACCATCAAAAGGACAAACCCGTTCTCCTTATGGAATTGTCTTCCTCTGCGAAGAAAGGGCCCATAGGAAAAGGGTAAGAGCATTCTTCCCCATCCAAAGGGGGCGCTGCCAGCATAAGCCAAAAGAGAAGTCTTCCAAACCAAACAAGTTTGAGGGTGTTTGCCACCACTGACACAAGCCTGGGCACTATTAAAAGGAAGTGCAATAATCAAAACCCTGCACAAGTATGGCACGCTAGGAAATGTCATTCCTAAGAAGGATGAGCAAGTTACTGGGAGAGGAGATGTTCGAAATGTAAGACATAAACTTCATGCCTACTTGTGAGTCCTATGTAAAAGGGAAAATGACTAAAATACCTTTTACATGCAATCCTGAGAATGTGCATGGACTGTCGGATTTGATCCATATAGCCGTGTTCGGTCCACTTAGTATCGGTACTAATCATGGGCACACATACTTTATTACCTTTACCGATGATCACTCGAGGTATGGGTATTTGTATTTATTGAAACATAGATCTGAATCCTCTAAAAGGTTCATGGAATTCAAGAGTGAAATAGAGGTTAAAATGGGCAGAATTATTAAAGCACTTCAATCCGATCAAGATGAAGAATACATAAGCACAGGGGTTTTGGATTATCTTAAAGAGAACGAGATTCTCTCTTAGTTAACACCTCCAGGGACACCACTGCTAAATGGTGTAGAGGAGCACTTCATTACTTTTACCGATAATCACTCGAGGTATGGGTATTTATTTTTATTGAAACATAAATCTGAATCCTTTGAAAGGTTCAAGGAATTCAGGAGAGAAATAGAGATTCAAGGAATTCAAGAGTGAAATAGAGGACGAACTGCGCAGAGGTGGAGAATACCTAAGCGCAAAGTTTTGGATTATCTTAAAGACAACAAGATTCTCTCTTAGTCAACACCTCCAGGGACTCCACTTCTAAATGGTATAGCGGAGCATCGTAATCAAATCGTGATGGACATGGTCCAATCTATGATGAGCTTTACCGAGCTTCCACCCTAGTTTGGGGATAGCACTAGAAACGACAATGCTGTTGTTGAACAATGTCCATGTCAAATCATTAGAAAAGACTTCATATGAGATATGGATGGACAAACCACCGAAATATTCATATTTGAGAATATGGTTATGTCCTGATTACGTGATGCAGACAGTGGGAAGTAAGCTTGATAATAGATCCGTCTTATGTTACTTCTTGGGACAATCCAACGAACTCAATTGGATACTATTTCTATCATACAGAAACAGAAGTGTTTGTTTCTAAAATGTCACCTTTATGGAGATGGAATTTTTATTGATATAAAAGGCAATATTATGGATCTCGAAGAAATTCGAGATCAACCCAAGGCAAGTATTGTACCACCCACACCTCAATAACCCGTCGTTGAGGTACACACTCATAGGAGATCTAAAAGGATCCCTAGACCTCTTGTCCGATACGGTCTTCTTCTTGAAGATGATCAAAGTGATCCTATTGTTGGATGCAATCCAAGAAATTTCAAGGAGGCAATTTCTACTGCCGATTGTTTGTTATGACTTGAGGCCATGCAGTCTGAAATAGACTCCATGCACACAAACCAATTTTGGTACATGGTAGATCCTCCCGAAGGATTGTTCCGATAGGGTGTAAATGTATTTACCAGAAGAAACTTGGGCCTGACGGGAAGGTGCTGACCTTCAAGGCACGGTTGGTGGCAAAAGGTTACACTCAAAGGCAATGTATTGATTATGATGAAACTGTTTCACCAATCGCTATGTTCAAGTCCATAAGAATACTGCTAGCCATAACGGCACGGTATGACTATGAGATATGGCAGATGGATGTGAAGACTGCGTTCCTTAATGGAAACATTAAGGAAGAGATCTACAAGACGTGACCTTAGGGATTTACATCTATCGGAAGTGAACATAAAGTATGTAAGCTTCAGAGATCCATTTACGGTCTCAAGCAGATGTCAATAAGTTGGAACCTTAGGTTACACGAAACAATTAAGGAATTTTGGTTTCGTAAGAACCCGGAAGAACCGTGCGTGTACAAGAAGGTTTAAAGGACGCTGTGACGTTCCTCGTGCTTTATGTTGATGACATCCTGTTAATTGGTAATGACGTAGGCATGCTGCAGTAAACTAAAGTATGGCTCTCCAAAAAGCTTTCGATGAAAGGACTTGGGTGAAGCATCATATCTTCTGGAATACAGATCTATAGAGATAGATAAAAAATGATGCTCGGACTCACCAAAGCAACTTACATCGACACCATACTTGTAGCGTCTGTCAGGCCTCGTGCTCTATTCATAGTTAAACCAAGCAAAACAATAGCGGAAGCATACAAAAAGTGGCTTAAAATTTCCGCTTTAGGCCTGACGGTTTAAAACATATAATTTAAAATACAACCATACTTAAATATCCCAGTTTACAAACACACAATACCACATTACATCATTTAAACAAATACAAGTACTACAGCATACAACTGAATCCCACAAGCACAGGGCATTCCCCGACTATCAGTACTAGTACATATATGCTATACGCTAACTGGGACACTCTATACACCTCCTGGGGCACCTCCAGCTGGGTCAAAGCCACGACCAGCAGAGAAACTGGGAAACCTGAAAACACATACAGGAAACAATACACCAGCCCCAGAGGGACATCGGGGTCAAACCGCAGTATGGAGAGCAGTACAAATAGCATAAGGAAAGCAACAGATAAATATGCAAATGATATGCAAGGTATCAAGGCTACAACCGAAAGCAGGGAGCCAAAGGATCTCGACAACAGCAAGATCTGATCAAAGGGAAGACAGACAGTGGCCACGGGGTATACTGAGCACATGGGAGCTACCCGACTCATCTCCAGTACACCGTACCAGATGCTAAACAAACAGCTCC
>KV001129.1:75878-97940 GCA_001598015.1 Dorcoceras hygrometricum | reverse complement strand
GGAGCTACCCACTCCGCTCATAGCGGCTAACAAACCCAGCAGGGAGAAGAGGGACACGGGAGTTACCCGCTCGGCCTCTGAGGTATACGGGAACTACCCGCTCGTCCTCAAACACAGCATCCTGGTACTCTCAAATCAACAGAATAGGAACAGCTAGCAAAACAGAGCTCAACAGGATAATTCGTGTATGCAAATACAACAGCTGATATCATAACAAGACACAAACGATAACAGCACAGAGCATACATAGCAAAGCACATAATCCATGCTCAATCATAAGCTGTAACAAGCTCACATCCATACCTCAATTCTCTGTGCAACAATTACTACAGTAGATTGCCACAATGATGTCCTGAGCAAACAGATCTACCACCTGCTCAACGGTAACACACAATTCCTCAGGGACCGAAGCACAGAAAACAGCAGCTGGGAGTTACAAACTCCACCAGCGCTAATCCTACCTCTCTAACTCGACAGAAAGCTTTAAACAAAGCTCAAAGGCAGGAACTTTACTTACCCCAACAAGCTAGGAGCGAAATCCGACGCTTATGGTAACATACTACACAAGGGAGATGTCTTCGCACACCTCACCAGCTTCAAGCAAACGTTCGAAAAACAATATCCAAACGAAGCGTCTCAGCAAGTGGAGTCCAACGCTACCACTCTCGCTCTCATCGGAGCTGTCTACCATCGGCAATCGAAGAAGATAAGGTTCGGTGAAAAGTAGCTAGGGTATCGCGACAGAAATTGGCAATCGGGAAATATTCTAAGTATGGAAACTGGATACTCAAATCGAAGACCAAGTCCTCTAATATAAGTCAAAGCTGATCACAGCTGAAGGAACAGTATCCACCAACACTTAAACTATCACAACTGATATTCCCGCTTGCAAACAGATCTTGCAACAGATCTCACTCTACGCCACAACAGCGATCGCTACTAACTCAAACGACGCGCAGAGAATTACTGTCGCAACTGGACACGTCACTCGCTACTCACTGCTGAACAACTAACCAACATCTGTTCGCAACGCAACAATAGATCTCTCACACAGCTGACGCTAACGCAACCACAGCTGAGTCTTCTTTGCTAATCCAAAACGCTGTCGTTCCAACTAATCCAAACGATGACGTACAAGCACCCGCTACAGAACATGCTAGCGCACTCTGTACTGCTCAACGGTAACAGATCTTGCTACGACTGCTGAATACAACCATTCACCGACAACTGCTGACGTCACCACTGCTGAACGCCAACATTCAGCGATGACCCACGCTAACTACTGAACAGATTCCGCGCCAACTCTAACTCTCCAGAACTGTTCTAAGGGCTAAAACAAAACCCGATAGCTTCTCGAAGCTCATCAACGCAAAGCTGATCTCAAATAAAACTCGATTAATTAACTCAATTAATCTTATCAGCTTTCGGGTCTCACAGCGACCCGAACCGAAAAATCTTAATAAATAAATTGGGAAGGTGCAAATAGAAAGATGATATTTTAATCTGGGAAAATTTGCAACCTTATAAAAATTTTGGATCATAATTCATGAGAATATACTGTATATGACATTCAAGTAATACTTAATTGCGGAACTTCATAGATATAACCAAGGATATGAATCCATTAAGATTACAAGCGAGGAAATCATCTGAAATGTACAGAGGTTTGTACCATAATGTTTTTACAACAAAAAGGATAAAAACTGAAAACAGTGCGGAAGCTAATGTCCATGATAAACACCTCCACCCTGATCCAGATCGCACCATCCAGCTCCACTTAACTCTCATCACCTGCACTCAAGAAAAATAGTGAGCCTAAGGGCTCAACAAGTAAATCTGGAATAACAATGGCAGGCAATACAAGCAAAACAATATCTGTTACTTTATCTGAAAAGTCATAAGCTTCTAGAATTCAAAAGCTGAAGAGTTGAGTACTGTAATCTGGTACTGAAAAATACGAAATCATAACTGTACATGTTTGCACATACTTTAAAACATTTACTAATTTTTAAAAGGAAGTAACATAAACATTTCTTTGAGCTATGGATATAAACCACCCAGTGCTCTGTTTTAATTTTCTATTGAGTTATGGCGCAGATTTCTCCTTAGGTCATGATCGTTTGATCAAACTATCATCTGAAATCAGGAACTGGAGAACAAATCCCAACATATGCGAGGACTCATCCCGCTACACTTCTTGAGCCATCGACTGAGACCCTCCTTCTATTGACCGTCTGTTATGTTTTCCATAAATTACTTTAAACTTTTCTTTTAAACTTTTTGTAAATCTGTTTTTCTTGATCTATTTCAGATCGCTTTCTTCTATAAATTGCTATTTTGAAACTGTTGATGATCGAAGACTATTGGAAGTTCGTTGGAAGTTAATTGAAAGTGAACACTTGAAACCCGCTTGGGCTATAGAAACGAATAAGTAGCAATGGAGCTCTGAGCTGGTGAAATACTTCTCGTATTTGGATATAACTACGAACCAATTGAAGAATTAAAATTAGAATTACTGTATCAATCCAGAATGGACATGAACTGGATCAGCTCGGAGTATACTCAACACGCAAACGTACTGGTTTAGAATATAACATCAACTCTAATCTGGTTGGTCAAACAAATTAAACTCAGACCAGTCAATCAGATAGCAAATACTAAACATGAAACCAGATCGCAAATAGTCTAGAAATGAATCGGATTGCAAGAAAGCTGGACAACCAGATCGCGAGTTAAAAACCAGCTCGGGCAAAAATGAGCAGGTCGCAAATTAATGCAATGACAACTACCAGCTTGGAAGATATTCTTAGTATGAAGGAATCAAAAAATCTAAGAAAAACTCTAGTAACAAGAACAGGTAACCTACTTGTAAGCTACTGACACAAAAATGCGTGAGCTACTTGAAAACTACTTGAAGAAACTCTCAGAAAACTCAAGACCTTCTTTATATTTGCTTTTATTGCGTAAAATTGTTGGATAAAGACCTTGAAGTTACTATAGTGTAATGTAGAAGTGATAGTTGATTTGATGGCTATCATGAAACACATCTAATAGTCAATGTACGTTCTGATCTCGTGTCGAATTTGGATCACACACCCGGGTCACAACGGAAGTTTTTAAGAATTTTGATCCCGGGTGTCAGGCCCGATGCTCTAAACCAAAGATAAAGCACACAAAACACATAAGCTTAAAAGTGGATAAAATATTTCTCTCTGCCATGACTGAAATTCCATCATTTATACACGCATACTCAAAATATAAGCTTTGCATCAAAAGTTGACTGCATAAAATCTCAACCTACAATATACATATATACAAAAAATCACAAATCGAATCAATACAAAGACTACACAGGGTATCCCCTGGCAATGACTCGATATAGCATATACATATATATAACTTGGAACTCACACCCATGGGGCTTCTCTCAACCTACAATATACATATATACAAAAAATCACAAATCGAATCAATACAAAGACTACACAGGGTATCCCCTGGCAATGACTCGATATAGCATATACATATATATAACTTGGAACTCACACCCATGGGGCTTCAACAGCTGATGCACCGCTCAGACCAAATAATACCTGAAAAAGCCTGAAATGGCCAACATACGGCCAAAGCATCCCCAAGGGAAAACAAACGAGGTTAAAACTTAGTACACGAGCAATCAACAACAATTAACAATAACATGAACATAATGCGTTCAATGCATGAAAAAAGGTACAATGCATTATCAAGGCTCAAGGAACGACTCAACAGCTGGAGATATAACGCTCACAGAAACACTCTACAGCCGGAGGTACATAGCTCGCAGGAACAGCTCAACAGCCGGAGGTACAAGGCTCGCAGAACAACTCCGTGGCTGGAGGTACAAACAATAGTGGCCATGGAGCATGTGAGAGCGTGGTAGCTATCCACCCGTCTCAGCATGCAGTACAGAAGCAAAGATACAACAACTCAACCCACTGGTGCCCAACTCATGAGATCGTGGTAGCTATCCACTCGTCTCATAGCGGCAAATCACCCAATAGCAGGGATAAGAGGAGCACGGTATCTAGCCGATCATCCTCAATAAACTAACAGCAGCTTCCTAGAACTAACCGATCATCAACAGAAAATGGCCAGCAGAGGATAACAAGGAAAGACCTCCAAAATAGGGGACGACTAGCAGAGGATAACAAGGAAAGACCTCCAAAATAGGGGACGACTAGCAATTAATCACCAGGGAGGAGCTCAACAACAAACTGCTAGCATGCAGGTAACAAGGGAGGAACTCACAATATTCCATGCGTGTGTGCCATACTAACAGAAACATAAACAACATGCATCATACTACAGAACAACATGGGTAAACAATACCGCATGTACCAAACAGCTCCATTCCCACTCATGCATAAAAGCAGAACAGCTCAGGCTAACTCATGCAATACACAGCTAGACAATACAGTTCACAGCCACATGCACAAACATCATACACAATTAAATAGCACGTCTACACAGCACACACATAAAAGCTTCAGCAGCTTAGAACATAACAACTCAGGCACATCATGCAGAACAGAACAACTCAGGAAAACCATGCTACGCCAGGCTTACCGCACAACTCACACACACGAGGCCTACTGCCACCACAAGCAGACAGCGCACACGAAGAATAGCTATTGCAGCTAAACAATTACACATCTCAGGCAATAATCGGCCTAGCAGGGTTCAGAAGATTACCTCAAAACAGCCCACGCAGAACAGGACTACGGGCACAGCCCACACAGCTACGATATATCCTCATGCCTAACATCAGAGCTGTAACTATAAGCTCAGATTCGTACCTTATGCATATCTTGGTGGATACTTCAGCACAGCTCAGGGCTGGAAGCAGGATGCACCCACTACTACGTTCAAGCCTCGGCCAACAGCTTTAGGGCCAGTAGCTCACGGCTAAACCAGAAGGGAAGCTCTAATCTGAATTGAAGCTCAACCAGCCAAAAATCGCGAACCCTAGCTCACACAGCTTCTCAGCGAGCTCCTCCGTCCGGCCTCCTCTCGGTTCCAAACTAGTACTGAAACACGGCCTTGAATAGGGGTTTCGAACCGCTGTACCCCCGCTCAAAGCTGACCGGCCAATATCCGGCGATCTGGAAAATACTAGATGGGTGAACAGTAGCTAAGGTTTGGTGAAAATATCTATTGGGAGCTTTCAGAAGAAGATAAGGAACGGGTGGTCTAAAAAATGACCAAGTGTTGGTCAACGAGAGGTATTTATACTCACTGCTCAACAGATCAATACTATAGTGACAACAGATCACGACAGCCCTCAAAACTGTACCTAGCCCAGTGTACAGCTCAGCACGCGCAATCAGACTAGCTCTCGGACCCCACAGCTCACGCTCCCTACAAACCATGTTCCCAATAGCTTACGACTATAGTGTCTTCCATTAGCTTAGACCCCGACACTGTTTCAGCTTAGACATGCGAACACAACTCAGCTTACGCACCAACAAATCATGGCCTCAATATATTACAATATCAGGCGTAGCACTCTTACAAATCAGCTCTCGCGCAATTATCAGCTTTTGTTGTCCAGATTGCGCACTCAGACCAGCTCAGAGCATTCAGCTCAGCTCACAGAGTGATCCTTACTATAATCTTCTCCAAGCTGTATGTCTCAATCAGCTTACAACGAAGCTAACGACTTCCAACAGCTCAGGAACCACCCGTGTTCTGTCCACTCAGCTTGGGACATTAAAAAAATCCCTAATCTGAATCCAGGTTCATCTCTCGTGCGCTAGCCACTCTCACGCTTACTCCAGCTCAAGAGGAATACAATCAGTTCTCACCAGAACAGACCCTCACTAACATCTTTCTTCCAAAGCTGAAAACCACGAACAGTTCTCACCCAAGCTGTGCGTCATCATCAGCTTGCGCCCCAAGCTGATTTAACCAATCAGCATAGCACAACACCAGTAATATGTTCCCTCAGCTAAGGGCACCCAAAACATCTCTTCTAAGCTGGTCATCAACACACTGTTTCCTCTAAACAGTTCACAGGATACCACCTCGCTTAGCGTTCAACTTGCTATCCAGCTCAGGACTAAACTACCCCAATCATCT
The DNA here is from genome assembly GCA_001598015.1 of Dorcoceras hygrometricum. Classification (NCBI taxonomy): domain Eukaryota; kingdom Viridiplantae; phylum Streptophyta; class Magnoliopsida; order Lamiales; family Gesneriaceae; genus Dorcoceras; species Dorcoceras hygrometricum. Next base: position 91,823 of record KV001129.1, on the reverse strand, counting down.
CAAACCAAAGCTGTCCTATTTTTTAATCCGAAATCCACTAGCAGACATCTAAGATGGTACCATATCACACTGGAATTGTTTGCATCCTAGCAATCAGCTCAGGATATTCTAACCAGCTTACAACCACTGGAACAGCCCACGCTAGTCAACCTAGCTCTCATGGGTCAACCCAGCACACTGTATACCAACCATCCTGTATCATCGTCTAAGAGTTCACACTACTCAGCTTGGAGTAACGCAGATCAACACGCATCCTACCTAACATCTTAGGATGCTCTAAACATCTTACAACGCCCAAAGTTGTTCGCTAAGCTCACAGATCACAGGGCATAAACCTGGAACAGCTCACGATCCCAGAACAGATCACGTCTGTTGTTCCCTGCTACACAGTACTCCTAAGCTGCTAACAGCTCCCAGACACAACATAGTCCTTACATACCAGTTTACGCCTAATCTGGTTGTTGGTCCGATATTAAGGATCAATAAGAAAGATCAGCAGCAATAGCGTGTTTGATAAAAACCTTTCGAAAGAATTTTGCTCGCTGCTGATACTAACTCTTGAGCTGCAATAGCTCGTTTGTTCTTGAACATGTAAAATCAAAGCCTTGAGCACCGGAAACAGGATCTGGTATGATTTAAAAATCATGCGGAAAATACCAGAACTGAATCCTAATATTTTAAAACAACTCAAACAGATTTATGTACAACATAAATCTGTTCTCGTCAACAGTACTTATAATTGCGACTTTCTTCTTCTTGAATAGTGACTGTTGATAGATTCATCAACAGTACTTATATCTTTGCGACTGCTAACAGATTCGTCAGCAGTACTTATAACTTGAATCTTCTTCTTCTTCAATAGCTTTCTCCAGCAAGCTTCTTGATTCCAGTCCCAGCTGGTTCACTTCATACTTTAGCTCTTCAGCTGGTTGTCATCGTTTCAACGAACAGCTGATATAACTCTGGACGTCTCCATTGCTAATTCAACTGCTGATTCCATGAATCACCAAACCATCTGCTGATCGTTTATGTAGCGAACCAACTGCTGGACATATAGGCGCTGCTGCTGATGGTCTTCTTTGTTAGCTATAATCTGTACACTCAATTAGAATTGTTAGAATCACAATAATAGGTTTTGTGTAATTCAAAACTTAATTAGGATCTGTAAAAAACAGATCCAACAATCTCTCCCTTTTTGATTTACACAAAACCTCAAATCAACAATGCATGTTCTAACAAAGATGGTGAAGCTGCACGTTGATTTTGTTGTTAGACTGCATGGTGTGCTTGTTTCGATCGTTTCCGACCGAGATCCAAGGTTTACTTCCCGGTTTTGGAAGAGTTTGCAAACAGCTTTGGGCACCAGTTTGGCTATGAGCACTGCGTATCACCCCAAACAGATGGACAATCTGAGCCAACTATACAGACGTTAGAGGATATGTTGCGAGCTGTTGTGTTGGATTTCGGAGGTAGCTGGCAAGACGCGTTGTCTTTGGTTGAGTTTTCCTACAATAACAGCTATCAGGTGACGATTGGCATGGTGCCGTTTGAGGCTTTGTATGGCAGGAAGTGCAGATCGCCAGTGTGTTGGGAAGAAGTGGGCGAGAAACAGCTATCTGCCCCAAATTTTGTGCAGCAAATGAAAGATCACGTGGATCTTATTCGACAGCGAATGAAAGCTGCCCAGGATCGCCAAGCCAGTTATGCGAATAAGAGGCGTCGACCTCTCGAGTTTCAGGTTGGTGATCGTGTATTTCTCAAGGTTTCCCCGTTTCGTAGTGTGATGCGCTTTGGACGCAAGGGAAAGTTATCCCCTCATTACGTCGGACCTTATGAGATTGTTGAGAGGATTGGCCCTTTAGCGTATCGACTGTTGTTGCCGCCAGAGTTGTCTTCTCTTCATGACGTCTTTCATGTTTCCATGTTGAGGAAGTATGAGCCAGATCCGTCTCATTTTCTTGGAACTGACGAGGTTGAGCTAGATCAGATGTTGAGCTATCAAGAATATCCCTTGCAGATCCTTGGCAGAAAAGAGAAACAGTTGAGGAATAAGACCATTCCGCTGGTAATTGTGCAGTGGAGCAAACATGGAAGGGAAGAAGCTACTTGGGAGCTGGAAGAAAAGATGCAGCGCGAGTGGCCGCATCTATTTGAGTAGCTGTTGAGCTAAATTTCCAGTAGTTTGTAGCTTTTGGTTGTATTTCTTCCCTAGTTGTTGTCAAATGTTTTCCCAGTTATCTTGAACTCTTGGTCTTGTGTTTGGCGAGATGTTGTTTGGTTTTTGCTGTTGTATTGAATGTTCAGAATTGTTGTTTGATTTCGGGGACGAAATCCTTTTTAGTGGGGGAGAAATGTGAGACCTGGATTTGTGTTTAAGATTAATCGTGAGAATTAATCGGTGTTTATAGATTCTTGGTGGTTTAAGATCTCTGTTTGAATGTTTAAGTCGTAGTTTCGGGTCAAATTCCTCAGTTAGAACAATTCTGGAAGTTTTCGTATTTTTGAGATTTTGGGTAAAAGCTGATTTCGTGGAGAGAGATGGTCGTTTTGGTGAAATCCAGTCGTAGCGTGTTTTGGGAACGCGAGATTCCTAAATGCCGTCGTCTTAGTGAAATCTGGATGCGTTGTGTTAAGTGAAAGCTAGTAGCGTGTTTATATCCAGCTGCTGTTTTATTTTGCTCGTTGAGGGCAAACGACAGCGTTTCGATAAGTTGGCGCGACGTCGTTTAGATGTTGCGACTGGTTGTCCAGCTGCGAGAGATTTGATCGCTACTGTAGCTTGCGTCTGGTTTCCTGTAGCTTGCAGCTGGTATTGCACGCAAGAGTTAGCGATTGGATTTGATGACGTCAACTGTGCGACGCCGTTTTGATTAGTTGCAACGCTGCGTTTTATATGTTGCGGCTGGTACCAGCTTTTGGAGGAATTCCCATGATGTTTAAACCAGTCGTCTGGTTGTCCAGCTTTTGGTTGAGAACCAGTCGTAGGTAGTGTTCTACGACGTCGTTTTGTGTGTTTGGGATTATGCTTTGAGGGGTTCGACCAGCCGATGGGTTGTTGGTGCCTGCTGGTTATGTCGGTAGATTTTATATTAGTTTCTCGCGTGTATTTAAGGAAGACTTGGTCTTCGATTTCAAGCACCAGATCCCATACTTAGCGAAATATTATCTTGGTTGTCGACCTTTGTTCTTCAAACCCTAGTACTGTTCACCGTGAGCTTTTCCGATGAATTCCCGTCCTTTCCGGCCGCCGTTTAGCACGTTCGAGGTAGCGTTGGACTTCCTTGGAAATCTCTTTCATCTCATACCCATTTTTGAGGCTGTAGTTGGCTGGAACGAAAGCTCAAAGTTACTGTCTTGGCCTTGTGTTCGCTGTGAGCAGGTAGCTTCGAATTGTTGTAAGATCTTAGCTTTAGTAAGTTGATTTAAGCTCCCTGTTAAGTGGTATTGATGGGATTGATCGCTGGTTAATTTGTAACTCCCGGCAGTACCTTCTGTGTATTTGAGTCCCGATGATTTATGCCCCTGTGTGCTTTGACAGGTTGTTGTTCAGCTTTCTCGGGACCTTTGTTGTGGTAATTTTTACACAGAAGTATAAGGTACGGATCTGAGCTTGAAGTAGCTGGGAATTGACGTGAGATTGAATGCTAGATGGCTGCTTGTGCATTGACTTGGATGTTGCTGTGTGAATATGTGATTGTTGTTGATTTTAGCTGCTATGTTTATGCATACACGCATTTCACATATTGCATTCATATTTCGGTTGCATCCATTGTTTCGTATCTTGCTGTTGTTGATTCTTACCAGGATGCGAGGGCGAGCGGCAATACCGCACTCTCATCTCCCTGCTGGGATTGTTAGCCACCATGCGCCGAGTGGTTAACTACCACAGTTCATGGGCGAGGCAACGGCAAGTTTAGTTATTTGATGCATCTCGTATTCAGGTGTAGTGTCACGGCGAGTGGCTCATTACCACACTGTGAACACACACCGTGGCGACTCTTGTTGCAGATTCTTGGAGCTGTGCTTGAGTTCCTTAGCTCCCTTGTTGGTCGAGCCTTCTGTTGTTATCCGGTGTCTCATGCATAGCATCTGCATTTTATCTTATGCATTCTTTTAGCTATATCTGTTGCTCTCCGTACTGGGGTTTGACCCCATGTCCCTCTGGGGCTTGGTTTGTTTCCTTGTTTGTGTTGTTTTCAGGGAACCCAGGTTTTACAGCTGGTCGTGGTTTTAACCCAGCTGGTGGTGGCCCAGGAGGTGGTTAGCGTGTCCCAGTTGCGTATAGCATATTTATATATATATGTATCAGTTAGCCAGGGGGATGCCCTGTGCTTCGTTATTGTATCCAGTAGTTGGAGTTCGATACATGTGGTTATGTTGTTTTTGGGATGCTATACCGTTGGTTATTTTTATAAACTGGGATATAGTTTGAGTATCGTTGTATTTTAAATTATATCGTTTTAAACCGTCAGGCCAAAAGCGAAAATTTTACCCGCTTTTCCGCATGTGTTTGTATGCTTTTACCCTGTTATGAGCACGAGGCCTGACATGATATCCTTGTAGGTTTCTTGGGTGCGTACATGCATCCATTTTGATCTATCTCTATAGATCTATATTCCCAGAATATATGATGATTCACCCATGTCCTTCATCGAGAATCTACCAGACAACCATATTTTAGTTGACTGCAGCATTCCTACATCATTCCCGATGAGTAGAATTTCATCAACATAAAGTACCAGGAATGTAACAGCATTATTAAATATCTTCTTATACGCACATGGCTCCTCGGGATTCTTGATGAAACCAAATTCTTTAATCGTTTCATTGAACCTCAGGTTCCAACTAATCGACGCTTGCTTGAGACTATAATTCTGATCTCTGAAGTTTGCATACCTTATGCTCAATTCCTACGGATGTGAAACCCTCAGGCTGCTTCATATAAATTTCTTGCTTAATTTTTCCAATACGAAACGCGGTCTTCTCATCCATTTGCCATATCTAATAGTCGTTCCTTGCGGCTATGGCTAGCAGGATTCTAATCGACTTGAACATTGCAACTACTGAAAAGGTTTCATCATAGTCAATACCTTGCCTTTGAGTGCAACCTTTTTGCTACCATTCGCGTCTCGTAGGTCAATATCATACCATCAGGCCCAAGTTTCAATTGTATATCAATTTGCACCCAATGGGAACTATTCCTTCGGAGGATTTACAAGTGTCCAAACTTGGTTCGAATGCAATGAGTCAATCTCATATTGCGTTGCTTCAAGCCACAAATTGGAATCAACATCGAAAATCGCCTCCTTGAAGGTTTTTGGATCACATCCAACAGTTTGATCACTTTGATCCTCTTCAAGTAGGAAACCATATCTAACAAGAGCCCTAGGAACCCTTTCAGATCTCCTAGTTGTATCCATATCAAGGATTGGTTTTTGATTTGTGGGAGATTCACTTGGTACTTCAGTTGGTTCTCGAACTTCTCCGAGTTCTACTATCTTGTCTTTTTCTTTCAAGTAGAAATTCCTTCTCCAAAAAGGTGGCATTTCTAGAAACAAGAACTTTTCTTTCACTGGGATAAAAGAAGCAGTATCCAATAGAATTCTTTGGATACCCAATGAATTAGCATAATATGGATCTATTATCCAGATTATCTCCCACTGTCTGCTTCACGTAAGCAGGGCATCCCAAAATCCTCAAGTTCGAGTACTTGGGTGGCTTGCCCATCCATATCTCATATGGAGTTTTTTCCACTGCCTTGGTGTGGACATTGTTCAACAAAATCACCGTTGTTTCGAGCGCATAGCCCCAAAAACGAGGCAGGAATTTCAGTGAAGGTCACCATAGATCGAACCATCTCCATCAAGGTTTGATTACGACACTCAACTAAACCATTGAGTTGTGGTGTGGCCGGAGGGGTCCACTGTGAGAGAATCCCATTCTCTTAAGATATTCTTGAAATTCGGCACTCAAGTATTCTCGACCTCGATCGGATCAAAGTGTTTTAAAAATTTTTCCCAGTTGATTTTCTACTTCAGCCTTGAGCTCCTTGAACCTTTCAAAGGATTCAGACTTGTGCTTCATTAAGTACAAGTACACATACCTACAGTAATCATCGGTAAAGGTGATGAAGTAGGTGTGATCAGACTTAGTACCAATGCTAAGCGGGCCACATACATCAGTATGGATCAAGTACAATAGGTCTTGAGCACGTTCAGGCTTGCCCTTGAAGGGCAATTTTATCATTTTTCCTTTGAGTCGGGACTCACAAGTTGGTAAGGAGTTAATATCAGACATATTAAACATGTCACTCGTAACCAACTTGTTCATCCTCTTTAAGGACATATGACCTAGCCTAGCATGCCAAAGTTGTGCCGGGTTTAGACTATCGTATTTCTTTTTTATGTTTGTTGTATGTGTCTCCACATCGTGAGTTGGAACTTCTCTCATTTTAAGTTGTATAGATCGTTGTCGCGTTTGTGCCGGGTTTAGACTATCGTATTTCGTTTTTTATGTTTGTTGTATGTGTCTCCACATCGTGAGTTGGAACTTCTCTCATTTTAAGTTGTATAGATCGTTGTCGCGTTCCTCAATTCCAATTAAACATTCACTTTTATAAATATTGCAAATCAAATTACAAAAATGACAAGAATATCCATCACTATCAAGCATTGAAATGGAAATAATGTTCTTTATTAAACGAACAAAACATTCTTTAATAACAACTTGAAATTTGAATGAAGAAATAAATACAGATCTCCTATCGCTACGGCTGCAACCCTTGATCCGTTTCTCAGTCTTAAGTGGGTCTCACCCATCCTAATAGGCCAACTTCTTGTCATTACTTGCAAGTCATGCAAATATGAGATCCACATCCGGTATTAAGTACCCAAGAATTCGAGTTAGAAACATATTTATTTCAATATAAAATATACCTTTCGCAATTCGCAGCTGCTCGAATTAATCCCAACAGTTCCTCCTCCAATGGCGAGGCTTGTGGCAATGGTGTCAAACATCCTCAGACATTTTCGGCTTCGGAGCCCTTGCCTTGGGCTTCTTGTTGGAGTTCTCCTCCTTCGCATGGGAAGAAATCTTCTTCTTCTGCGTCTTCTTCGCAGACGAAGAAGAGTCCAAAAGGAGGATGGGCTTGTCCTTTTTCATGATCCCTTCAAATACGACAAGCATGTTTACCAACTCTTCAATGGTGGCATTCAGCTTGTTAATATTTAATTTGACCAAAAACGGGTCGCATGCAACAGGGAGGGAGAGGAGAAGCAAATCCACAGACAGTTCATGTGGAAGAGAGATCTCGAGGCCCACCAACTTTTCAATGAGCCCAATCATACGGACCCCATGCTCGTGAACCGAAGTCCCTTCTTGCATGCGGCTCATCATAAGCTCCTTAACATTGTTGAACCTCTCGGCTCGTGAGTACTCCCCATATAGTTCATTGAGGTGAGGGTGTATGGCAGCATGTTAGGATAAAATTTATTAGTTTTGGTGATAACAAAATAGGACTAGTTGCTACTGGAAAATCACCGGTGAATTTTACAGGAGAACATTTTTAGTCGACGGGTTGATTTTCAGCAGTTGGTCTATTCGGAGAAATTCAACAGATGGAAGAATTCATCAGATCAGTCGTTGGTTTGTTTTCAGCAGTTTGACTTTTCAGAGGTAACCAGCAGGTAGATTATTCCAGGGCATATCAGCATACAGTTGCTTTAGTTGCAGGCGCAATCATTTGAGAGTTAGCGTGTTTTGTTAAGTACTGCAAAACGACAGCGTTTGGATTATTCTAAACGACAGCGTTCAAATAAGTTGAAACGACAGCATATTGGACTAGCGCTAAAATTCAGTCGTTGGAGTTTGCGTTGTTATTCCAGCAGGTGCATTCCTTAAAGGAAAATCAGCAGACAGTTTTTTTTCAGAAGATGGCTATAGTATTCTTTTGATCCAGTCGCTGCTTCTCTTAATCGTTGTAACCAGCAGTAAGGGAGACACTTATAGTGATCAGCTGGTGCATAACTTTTGGACTTTGAAGCCATCAGCCGTTGCATATCTTTCAGAGGTACAAGTAATCAGTTGTTGCATAATCGCTCGCTCGATTCAAACGTTCATATCAGAGGAAATCAAAGGTGGAGATTGAATCGTACATGTGCTTTAATTGAGGGAACAATATCAGTACTATTCTAAGTAAATAGTACACTATATCAGAGGGCGGTTTACGGCGTTTGCACAAATATGGAACGACGCCAAATTTACTCTGACATTGTGCGAACTTGCCGTTACTCTGCTAATTTTGAGTCTCAACCTTTCTCGAGCTTATACTCTACAGAAGCCATTTTCAAAAAGCTCAAACACTCGAAGAAAAACAACCGCTGATATTCATAGAAATACCTTCGATTCATCCTCTGATTCACATTAGCTTAATCTATTTGCTTGTAAAAGAAATCATAGGATTTACAGTATCATAGACATTGTATTCATTGTTATATCATTTGAGTCTGTAACGAACGTAGTCTCCTTAAAGCCGTTCGAAAAATTATTATTCACTTGTAAAACCAGCAGTTGCGTCTGCGCTTTAAATTGTGGTGTTGCTAGGAGTTCACTTTGAGCGAGGCTCAGTGACTGGGTGTTTTGCAGAAGGACTGTAATCCATCAAATCTTCTAGTGGAACCTTCCTGAAAAGGAAGAAGGGGAGACATAGGATATTTATATCCGAACTTCCAGAAACAAACTCTTGACCCTAATCTTTTAGTTAAAGCATCTATTTATCGTTTTACTGTTCACTGATCGATTGGCTTATTTCAACACAATATTTTTTAGCCAAGAGATCAGCTGCTAAACTGAGATACCTTAAATCTGGTAACTCGGATTTAAGTTAAGCAAGGCGCTTGTAAAATTGTTTTAAGGGTTTCCAAAATTTTTAAACAGTAGGAGTTCATTCAACCCCCCCTTCTGAACTCCTGCAGCTGATTTCGAACCATATTGATCCTATAAATTGGTATCAGAGCTTGCGTGTCTCAGTATTGAACAGTATTTATTTGTGCGTTATCATATACTATCATGTCTACTTCTCACAACAAGATTCCTCTGTTTTCCAGAGAAGATTACGATGACTGGAAGATACGCATGCAAGCGCATCTGGCCGCCCAGGATGATGAAATGTGGGCTGTTATCACTGAAGGACCATTGAAAATAATGAAGCCCAATCTAGCCTTTGCAATAACTAATGGCGAGCCCCGGTTCCTTGTGAAGGCCAGACATGAGGCACCAGTGAAGACAAAAAGAAAGCAAATCTAGACAATGTGGCCAGGGACATTCTTTACAAGACGCAGGACAAAGACAAAAATATGTTCAGCAAAATCAAAACATGCGCCACAGCCAAAGACATCTGGGAAAAGCTGACCCAAATATGTGAAGGAAGCGATGAGACAAAAGAGAACAAGCTGACGGTAGCTCAGCAGAAATACGAGTCAATAAAGATGAAGGACGGCGAAACAATGACTGAATTTGACGAGCTCTTCAGTGCAGTTGTCATCGAACTAAACAGATTAGGCAAAGAATACAGCAACAGAGAGTTAGCACTGAAGGTGATGAGAGCATAACCAAGAGAGTGGGATGTGAAGACTATGGCTATGAGGGAACCAAAGGATTTGAACAAACTGGAGCTTCACGATTTGTTCGCAAACCTGAAAGCATATGAATTTGAACTCGAAACAAGATCTGAAGTCCCATCAACCTCCCAGCCAACGAAAGCACTAGCTACTGCAACTAGTGAACAATGCTCTCCAAGCACAAGCAAGACGGCTGATCAACTAAATGACGACGTCATGTCCCTCTTCGTTAAGAAGTTTGGGAAATACTTGAGAAGATCCAATAACCCTTCCTCTCCTTATAATAATTTTCATAAATCTGATAAAGTTGCTTTTGATATGAAATGTTATAATTGTGATCGTCCAGGGCACTTTGCAGCTGATTGCAGTAGGCCAAGAAAGGAAGATAGATCCAGATATGACAAGAGATCAGATGATAGGTACAGGAGGGATGACAAGAAGGAGGATCGATACAAGCGAGAAGACAAGACAGAAGAGAGAGCTGTTGAGAGATCCAAGGATAGGCGGATGAGGACGAGAAGTGACAAGAGACCCAGCCGCAAGCATGATCGTAAAGTATTGGTGGCTGAGGAAAGCACCAAGAGCTGGGCGGACACTGATTCAGAATCCTCATCCAGCAGCTCCTCATCAAGCGATAGTGAACAGGAGGAGGTTCACTGTCTCATGGCTAACCAAACAACTGATGACGAGGTATTTGACTTCTCCAATGTTGAATTTACACGAGAAGACCTTGTCAGTGCACTAAATGACATGGTCAAAGAGTACAGGAATCTTTCTTACTCATTCGAGGAAGCTAAAGCTGAAAACATAAGTCTGAAAATTAGTTCGATTGAATCAAGTTCTGATGAGCTTGAGGATATTGACAGCTTGAAGATTGAGTTGAATAAGCTGACAGTTGAGAATGAATTGTTGAGAAGTGAGTCCAGTGAGCTCAAGGCTGAAGTTGAAAAATTAACTAAAGAAATGAGCACCTAGAACCAATCAGATCGTGCTCTCCACAAACTGCAAGAAAGTCTAAAGTCAGTGAATGATAAATCTGGCTTGGGTTTCAGTAGTGGTGAGAGCAGTGAAGGAGAGAAAGTACTCAATCACAATCAACATATGACAAGTTCAACAAAATGAGCTTTGTCAAAGCCAATGTTGTTAGAGTATATGCCCAACTAGCCAACTTGTGGCATGTGGGTTTATAGACTCTTGTATGAAACAATCTTTATATATGATATTCGCATTTGCTTATATGGCATTATTTACATTCATTGTGTTGTATAATGATTAACATTGTGTTGAGTAAAGACCTAGAATGCACTAAAGTGTATGTTAGATGTGATAGTGGGTATGACGGCTATCATGAAACACATCTAATAGTCACTGTGTATTCGGAACATGTTCCTAGTTGATTCGGCTGTCAAAATGAGGATAAGGTCTGGATAAGTCCGAGGTCTTGGTTGTACTGATTAGTCCTCAAGACTCGAAACGTCATTGAGACTCTACATGATAGGCGTCTCACTTTGACCCGTTTGCCGACTCACTTGGGGTCATAAGGCGGCGGGATTGGGTGAGACCCCGATGCATGTAGGAGTCGATGCATCGTTGTCGAGGATTCACCGCTCGCAGACATGCGTGGATATCCTATGCTATCTGAGGGGATAATAGTGTATAAATCTCTGGCCAGAGTACTAGAAGTGTTTTAGGTAAATGTGTTTACCTAGTTACACTCGTGATGTCACTATTCGATCTCCAAGATGTATGCATAGCTATCGGATCTATAGCGACTCTCGATTTACCAATGGTCGCTGATCTGATCGGGATATATGGATTCAAAGGACCGTACCGTACGCTAACCACGACCAACTGGTTCTTGCAGGCACTATCAGTGATACCTAGGGGATCATGGGGCGATGTTGCTAGACGCTCTTACCATGATCCGTTGGGCAAGTCCGGAATTGTGATTCCGGAGCCACAATGGTTGTGGGCCCACGGCTAGCTGTATCCCTGAACCATTGAGGGTCACACAAGCACTGGATTCGATATTCCCGCATGGATACTCAGCTCAATGTGTTGAGCGTGAGAAGAGGATTTTGAGCCACAATGGTTGTGGGCCCACGGCTAGCTGTATCCCTGAACCATTGAGGGTCACACAAGCACTGGATTCGATATTCCCGCATGGATACTCAGCTCAATGTGTTGAGCGTGAGAAGAGGATTTTGGGGAGTGCGACTTCCTAAAAGTCAACAGGGGTCAAATCGTGATTTCCCGATGTTGAGGGGCAAAACGGTCATTTTGCACTGGGGTTCTGAAAAATGGTTTTTCAGATCATAGTTTTCAATTTAGGAAACTGAGTCGATCGGTCCGATCTGATCGGTGATCGGAGTTACGATGAAGTCACGGTAATAGGGATGAACTGAATGTTCCTCCGTTGGACCCGGGCCCGTTGGGCCGGTCCAATCCTATTACTTGTCTATTTAATATAGACTTGATTAGACTTAATCATACACTTGATACACAACACTAAACCCTAAACCTAGACTAGGCCGCCGACCCTCCTCTCTTCTTAAAATCCGCGCCGCCGCCGCTCGCCGCCGCCGCCGCCTCTTCGCCGGAAAAGTGTTTCCGGCCAATCTCGACGAGGAGAATCCGTCCGCACCGATCTCGTAAGGCCTTCTAGTGCAGGCTGACGAAGGAATCCCATCTCCGGTCGTGGACCTGATTGACGATATCTACCGTCGCCTACCATGAAGTGCCGTTTTTTTTACGAAATCGGTCGGAGCCAGGTACGAGTTTCCAGCAAGGTAGCAATCTAAACACCCTATGTTTGTGTTTTATTTGAATCGTATTGATCGTCTCCCGGTGTTGTTTTTGTTCTTCCGCTGCCTCGCCAGGAGGCGTGATCCGGATCCACCGCGGCATTCCAACAGTGGTATCAGAGCCAAGGTTTTCGGATCTGATCAATACAGTATTGCCTTGTTGTATCTAACCTTTGAATTTCAGAATCGAAACGAAGAAAAATCGACATCGCACCTACCACGGCGCCGCCGCGCATGGCGGCGCCTCATCATCCTCGCCGCGCGCACGAGCGCGCGCGACGCCTGCGCGCTGGCCGCGCATGGCGCACGACCGTTGGCCCTGTACAGTGCATGGTGGCCGATCGAGTATCGCTGCCTGTCGTGCGATGTCGTGCCGCCTCACGCTTGGATCTCGACCGCTGGCCGGGCGACGATCCAGCAGCCCTGTGCAATCGTTGCGTTATGGCTATGCGCCTCTTCGCGCATGTTTGCGCGACGATGTTGCGCGGTGGCCGACCCGATGTTGCACCGCTGGAAGCTTGCTGGCCGACGATGGGCGTCGCTGTGCGCCGTTGCTGGTCGACGCTCGATGCGCGCTGGCCGCGCGATGGGCGTGCGACGTTGCGCCCGGCCGTGCGTCGCGATGTTGCGCGGTGGCCGACCCGATGTTGCACCGCTGGAAGCTTGCTGGCCGACGATGGGCGTCGCTGTGCGCCGTTGCTGGTCGACGCTCGATGCGCGCTGGCCGCGCGATGGGCGTGCGACGTTGCGCCCGGCCGTGCGTCGCGCTTGGCGCGGCGTCGTGCGCTGCCGCCGCGATTTTTTTGTGTGGCGCCGCTTCGGCGAAGCTCCGATGATATCGTGACGGCTGAATTCTTCTAGGGTTTGGTTCGGGCCTGTCCCGGGCAGCCCGTGAAGTTTTCGGGCCGGTATTCGATATCGGGCACTGGCTTTGATCGATTTTGAAATTTTAAGATTTTTGGGCCTAGAATTGTTTTAAGCCCAATTTGATACAATTAAAATTAGTAAAATGTGATTTTAATTATAAAATATTATTTTATAATGAAATATGATTTTTGTTGATTAAAATTTGATTTTATCGACAAAATACGATTTTAATATAAAATGCGATTTTATGATTAAAATATGATTTTACGATAAATAATTAGATTATTTAATTTATGCATGTTAATTAGATTATCTGCATGATTGGGGTGATCGAGAGCCGTGCCCAATTTGTTAGGTGTATGCGATAGGTTTTTGTGATTCGGTTTGTATTAATATTTTGATTATCATCTAAAGTGGACCTGTTTGTTGCCCGTTCCCACCCCTTGATAAATGTATCCCTTGTATGTCATGGTATATTTAAATGTAAATTACTTGATTTAGTGGGAGGCATCCGAAGACGGTGGAGATGACGATCAAGATATTGAAGACCGAAGATCTGTAAAACCGGAAAGCATTGTAATAGGATTGCATTGCATATTGCATCACCCTTAGGATTGGACCCAGGTCCGTGACTGGCAACCACGGACCGCATAGCTCTCGCAATCGATCATCCCAATATTTTATATATGTTGATATATAGTTTAGTTGAATCCGCATGCTGCATGTTTTAAATTTGATTTAAAATGAATGCATGAGACCAAATTTTCAAAAATAAAATCTCTCGTTTTAAATATGATTTAAAACTAATATGAAGATAAAATGTTTATTCGATAAACTCAAGGGTATTTAAATATGTTTAAATTTCCCTACCTTCCATCAACAATGGGTGTACGACGATGCTACCCGTATACATGACCCGGCTCATATTATTGAGGGGTTCATGTATGCCGGAAAGCTGTCCACGCCATTGACACCTGTTGTGAGTCGGTGGGAACTCCCTTTAACGTTGGCTCATATTATTGGGGACGTTAAGGGGACCGTCCTTCACGACTCGACATTGATGGGTCATCTTGACATGTGATAGTAAACGGCGTCATATTATTGAGCCCTTACTGGACGTGAGGTGAATACATGGAGGTTACACCGGTTGCAATCGGAAACTACCTTTTGGGGGTCATGGATGGCTGATATTATTCGGGTCCATGATCGCTTAATTGGGCTCCGTTGGGGGTCATGGATGGCTGATATTATTCGGGTCCATGATCGCTTTTGATTGGGCTCCGTGTACCCACTAAAGAAACCTGTTTTCTCGATTTCATTAGAGGGTGGTGAAATCGTTAAAATAGTGGGAGGGTAATTCATAAAACTTAATGACCATGTTTTATGTCTTAGCTTATATCTTATATAGTTAGTGATGTATGTCCGTTTTTCTTTTCAGTATTACTGCATTATAAAATGGTTTCGATGAAAAACCCGCTCGCTGCTATACTGGATAGCAACAGGTTCACCGGTCTGTACTACCAAGACTGGCTCCGCAACCTCAATCTTGTATTGGCTTCGGAGAAACTTCTCTATGCGATAGAGAAGAGTCCTCCGAAGTTTGCCCCTGCCGATATCAGCCCTGAGGAGCTGGTAAAGCTTAAACAATGGTGGGACGACGAGGTTAAAGCTCGGTGCTATGTGATGGCATCGATGTCCAACGAAATACAACGGCGCTTTGAGAAGACAAAGTATGCTTCTGCCATACTCTTTCATCTCAAAGAACTGTACGGGGAGAACTCTCGACATGAGAGGGTCACGGCTGTCAAGGAGCTTATGACAAGCCGCATGCACGATGGGACTTTGGTCCGCGAGCATGGGGTTCGTATGATTGGGCTCGTTGAAAAGCTGTCGGGCCTTGATATCGCACTTCCACACGAGCTGTCGGTGGATGTACTTCTCCTCTCGCTACCCGCTGCATTTGACCCCTTTGTGGTCAACTTAAACATGAACAAGCTGGCAGCCACCCTTGAAGAGGTGGTTAACATGCTTGTAGTGTTTGAAGGGACCATAAAGAAGGACAAACCCGTCCTCCTTCTGGGTTCCTCTTCCTCTGCGAAGAAGTGGCCCAGACGCAAGAGCAAGAAGCGTTCTGCTCCTGCGAAGGAGGAAAATTCCGCCAAGAAGCCAAAGGCAAGGGCTTCTAAACCAAACAAGAGCGAGGATGTTTGCCACCACTGCCACAAGGCTGGGCATTGGAGGAGGAACTGCAAGGAGTAACTCGAGCAGTTGCGAACTGCGAAAGGTATGTTCTATATTGAAATAAATATGTCTCTTAATTCGACTTCTTGGGTACTTGATATCGGATGTGGATCTCATATCTGCAATGATTTGCAGGTGATGACAAGAAGCCAACCAAACAAGAGCGAGGATGTTTGCCACCACTGCCACAAGGCTGGGCATTGGAGGAGGAACTGCAAGGAGTACCTCGAGCAGTTGCGAACTGCGAAAGGTATGTTCTATATTGAAATAAATATGTCTCTTAATTCGACTTCTTGGGTACTTGATATCGGATGTGGATCTCATATCTGCAATGATTTGCAGGTGATGACAAGAAGCCGACGTCTGAGAGAGGGTGAGACCCACTTGAGGCTTGGCAATGGAGCAAGAGTTTCTGC
>KV001129.1:32880-44075 GCA_001598015.1 Dorcoceras hygrometricum | reverse complement strand
TAGCGACTCTCGATTTACCAATGGTCGTTGATCTGATCGGGATATATGGATTGAAAGGACCGTACTGTACACTAACCACGACCGACTGGTTCTTGCAGGCACTATCAGTGATACCTAGGGGATCATGGGGCGATGTTGCTAGACGCTTTACCATGATCCGTTGGGCTGCATAGCTATCGGATCTCTAGCGACTCTCGATTTACCAATGGTCGTTGATCTGATCGGGATATATGGATTGAAAGGACCGTACTGTACACTAACCACGACCGACTGGTTCTTGCAGGCACTATCAGTGATACCTAGGGGATCATGGGGCGATGTTGCTAGACGCTTTACCATGATCCGTTGGGCAGGTCCGGAATTGTGATTCCGGAGCCATAATGGTTGTGGGCCCACGGCTAGCTGTATCCCTGAACCATTGAGGATCACACAAGTTTTAGATTCGAGATTCCCGCACGGGTACTCAGCTCAATGTGTTGAGCACGAGAAGAGGATTTCGGGAAGTGCGACTTCCTAAAAGTCAACAGGGGTCAAACCGGGGTTTCCCGCTGTTGAGGGGCAAAACGGTCATTTTGCAATTTAGGGTTATATGATCTGAAAAATTGTTTTTCACATCATAACATTCAGTTTTTGAAACTGAGTCGATCGGTCCGATCTGATCGGCGATCGGAGTTACGGTGAAGTCTCGGTGTTGGAGATGAACTGAATGTTCATCGTTGGACCCGGGCCCGTTGGGCCGGTCCAAGTCCAACACCTAAGTCTATTTAATTGGACTTAAGCAAGACTTAACTAACATAACAACTCAACACTTGCAAACCCTAACCCTAAGACCAGCCGCCCCCTCCTCTCCTTGAACACGCCGCCCACGCGCTCGCCGCCGCCGCCGCCGCCCACGCGCCGCCTCCGATCGTCGCCGGAAAATTGTTTCCGGCCAGTTTGACGAGGAGAATCCGTTCGTGCTGATCTCGTCAGGGCTTCTAGTGCAGCCTGACGAAGGAGTCTCGGATCTGGTCGTGGACCGGATTGGCGTAAACTACCGCAATCTACCGAGAAGAGCCGGATTCTTGTAATACCGGTTGGAGCCAGGAACAAGTGCCAGCAAGGTAATCCGCTTAAACATCCTATGAATGTCGTAGTTTGTTTATGATTTTTCGTATTGATCGTCTCCCGGCCTTCATTGTTTGTTCTTCCGCTGCCTAGCCGGGGGGTGGATCCGGATCCCCAACAGGGGGAACCAGGAGCTGGATTGTTAAGCGTGATGTCAGCTGAATATGTCATGACTGGACATGCTCAGTTGTTACATATATACAGTTGATGCTTACTTGTGACCAGCTCCTACCACCCTCAACGATATATTAAACCAAGTAGTAATGTTCTTACATTTACTGCACCAGTTGTGACTTTATAAATTTTGGCGCGCATCTATTAACTTTGTACCTTGTTCGATTAAAACATTTTGGAAAATCTTTTAGACTGTACAAGTAAAATATTTTGAAAATATCTTCAAAATCATTTCAAAAATTGTACGCGCTAACGGATGGTTGACACGTGTTGTTACCATGCGAAACGTCACATCGAAACTTTATCTCTCCAAGTAACTTTTTGCATTCTTAGTTTAATTACGGCGTTTCCTATTTCGTTTACAATTACCTTGCATAATTTCTCTTGTGTGTTCTTGCATATTTCTCTTGTGCGTATTCTCTGCGTATCTCCTTGCAAAGCTCTTTAAGGTGTTCTTTCAGCTCTTCTATTCAGAAATGGATTCTGCGTACTACTCCAACACTCAGCATATCGATTTTGAATATGTTCTCGCCATGGACGACCCAGGTATGGTGTCCATGTTTCAAGCTCTAATGGCATCTGGCCTTGAGGGTTTTCTGGGCTGTCCGGTAGTCATCAGTTCGAGATGGTGTGATAATCAGTACAGTGGCTGGGCAGTTAGTCGAAATATATGAGGAATGGTTTGTGGAGTCTTTTGACCTACCGGTGGATGTTTTATCAGAATTATCAGAGATTCCCAAGGATGTGGTTTTTGATGCTAGGAGCATCGTTTCTATGTCGGGTGAGCCAGTGAGTCTGTCTGGGAAGAAGAGTCAGATGAAGATTGAGTATCGTCTTCTTTGTGATATAATGGCAAAATCAATTTCTGTAAAGGCAGGGTCCTTCAATGCAATCACAGTGGAAAAGTTTTCGATGTTAATAGCAGTTGTCTGCGGAGTGAGGATGAATTGGGCCAGTGTAATGTTCAACATTCTTAAGAAGATGGTTACTCCAGGGTCTAAGAAAGCCAAGGGCTTCACTGTTCAGATAAGTCTGCTGGAAAATATTCCAAACTTGGAACTAGGCGAATCATCGAGTTTCCAGCTTCCAAAATTCTTACGGAGAAGACTGTGCACCGCTATGTCTCTCTAAATGATAAATTTGGTGCAGAGGAAGCTGCTGGGGCACCCAAGCCGAAGGCTGCCTCAAAGAACGACCAGCTGCTGTTCTTGGAGAACCAGTGGTTAAAAATAAAAGGACGATGAAGAAGAAATCAAACTCTTCTAAAGTAAATTTGGAGATAGTTGCAGTGGCACAGGAGGCCATGCCCATACAAATGGTTGAGCCAACTACTGCTGCACCGGCTGCTGAGGACATTTTTGCCCAACCAGCCGCAGAGGATGAGATTCCTGCTGATTCACCAGCTGATGAGGTCACTGGTGAGACTGTTGATGAAGAAGCAGCTGATGGTGATGCTGCAAGGGTTAATGAACCAGCTTCTGAGCGAGCAGTGGTTGATATTGTGAATGCAGAACCGTCTACTACTGATGAAGTTGATGTCATCATTGAGAAAGTATTGGCTGACATCGCTCAAATCATAGTTGATGAGGAAGATCAAGTTGTGCGTACATCAGGTGAGGGAAATCAACCAGCTGGAACTGCTGAAGAGAGACAGTGGTTTGATCTTTCCTATGACGATCTAATTGCCAAATGGGATGCTGAGAATAGTTACCACTCCTAGTGACACGGATGGGGAGATTGAGACTGAGAGGGCAATTGGAACAGCTGATGGGGTACAGACAGAATCTTCCCATCCGGAGTATATTGTGTAGGAACCAAAGGATATGGAGATGAGTGATGATGAACGATCAGTTGATGAATTGATTGATGCTGATGAGAAGATGTCTTTGGATGAAATCATACTGACTATTCCAGCAGAGCTTCCATTGCCTTCAGCTGAAAGGGAAGTCACGAAGATTACTATTGGCAAAGAGATCAAAATCCCTGGCGTGGATGAAAAGAATTGGTACCTGGCTAGACTCCCACAAATTCCCGTCGATGACAAGGGGAAGGAGCCTCTCCAGCTGAAAGACCCAATCAAGGGCAAGCTCCCGCAGGAACATTAGTTTTTGATTTGTGCCGATATAGACCTGCTGGTACAGTTACGGGGGAAGGTAATAGATGAAGTGGCAAAATTCTTTTATTCGTTTGAGATTAGCCAATATAGAGATTGATGACTCCTATTTTGCTAAGGAGGAACTGGTTTTGTCTTGGGCGGAGGCAGAGTCAACAGGAGTGGCACTTCAAAGAAAAATGTATATACTTTTGAAGTACAGAGAAGTTCTGGTGAGAAAATACTTAGACGGGTGGATACTAAATTTTGTACCCAGGGAAGGAGATTCGGCAGTCAATCTCAAAGTTATCGACCTGCTATCAGATATTCTTTCTTTTGTTTTAGAGGAATTAAAACAGCAGGCAGTAGCTCACCGTATTCGATGGGATAGGCCGTGTTGAGTTCTGGTGAGAAAATACTTAGACGGGTGGATACTAAATTTTGTACCCAGGGAAGGAGATTCGGCAGTCAATCTCAAAGTTATCGACCTGCTATCAGATATTCTTTCTTTTGTTTTAGAGGAATTAAAACAGCAGGCAGTAGCTCACCGTATTCGATGGGATAGGCCGTGTTGCTCTATATTGTTTGAAGGTCGCTTGACTAGTCACCGTGTCATTCCTGACCACACTATTTCTGAAGTTTCTAGTCAGCGTCAATATGATGAAACTCTCCCTCTCGTGAGTGAATTTTTCAAATTGATGACGAAAGATGGGCTGATGTCTGTATAGAGGCCGCAAATTTCTTTGTTTCAGGCAGACTTCTTCCAGTTGGTTCTATTAACTTCTGTAGATCTCTTTCAGTGGATGAACCAGTTTATAGGGTTGCTCCTCGCCAGTCTCCAGTTTTTGCTTTGAGAGTTTCTCAGTTTTGTACAATGTTTATTGATTATAGTTTATTCAGAAGGTTGCATACAGAGGATATTCGCAGTTTTGTGGGCTCTATTGCGTTAGAGAGAACCGTTTTGCGAAGTGTACAGTTGCCCTCGAGTTCAGTTTTTGAATCTCCGATTACGGATACAGATGAACAGATGAGCATTGATCTTTCCGATGATTCTTCCCTGCATTTTCATGACGATGATGCTGCTGCTGCTTCTGCTCCTATTCCAGATATTACAGAAGCCTTAAACCAGTTGCGCGCTTCAATAAATCAGTGAAAGAGATGATGGTGCCAAGCACAAAGACAATCTGTTATTGCACCTCCACGGTATTGAGCAGAGATTTACAGCACGCCTAGATGACCAAGACAGAGTGCTCGGGCCATTGCGTAAGGATTCACATAGCCAGAAGCAGCTCTTATCGTTGGATATCCAATCTTCTCATAAGCAATTAAGCACCCAGATTGCAACTACTGGTCTTGATGTAGTTGACGTCCGGAGAGTTGTCAGGGAGCACTACCAGGAGCTTAATGCTAAGATCAATTCTTTGGATGAGCAAGTGGCTGCTACACGCAATGATTTATTGGATTTTCGTGCTCAAGCACAGCAGACCCCCAATATTATTACCGCCCAATTGAGCGAACTTGTTGCTTATATAAACCGTGGTGGTAATGACAAAAAGGGGGAAGTGAGTAGCAGCCGCCCTCAGCCACCACCTGATGAAAAAAACAGAGGAAGTGGAAATACAGGTGGTGGTGGTGACTCTGGTAGAAGTATTGTGGAAAGGCTTATGACCGCTGATTGGGAAAGACAAAGAGAGAAGATAAGAGGGCATAGCAGTTCATCTTATAAGAGGAGAAGATATTAGGATAGGAATGATGTTGAACTTCTGTACAAATCTTTTGTACTCTATTTCTCAATTAATAGAATTTATGATTTCAGCAGTCGTTGTGCAATTTATTTTTGCCTATTCATTTATCTCAGCTGCTAAGTTTTGTCATCACCAAAAAGGGGGAAATTGTTAGGATAAAATTTATTAGTTTTGGTGATAACAAAATAAGACTAGTTGCTACTGGAAAATCAGCCGGTGAATTTTACAGGAGAAAATTTTTAGTCGAGGGGTTGATTTTCAGTAGTTGGTCTATTCGGAGAAATTCAGCAGATGGAAGAATTCAGCAGATCAGTCATTGGTTTTTTTTCAGCAGTTGGACTTTTCAGAGGTAACCAGCAGGTAGATTCTTCCAGGGCATATCAGCAGACAGTTGCTTTAGTTGCAGGCGCAAGCATTTGAGAGTTAGCGTGTTTTGTTAAGGATTGCAAAACGACAGCGTTCAAATAAGTTGAATAGACGACGTATTGGACTAGAGCTAAAATTCAGTCGTTCGAGTTTGTGTTGTTATTCCAGCAGGTGCATTCCTTAAAGGAAAATCAGCAGACAGTTGTTTTTCAGCAGATGTCTACAGTATTATTTTGATCCAGTCACTGCTTCTCTTAATCGTTGTAACCAGCAGTAAGGGAGACACTTATACTGATCAGCTGGTGCATAACTTTTGGACTTTGAAGCCATCAGTCGTTGCATATCTTTCAGAGGTACAAGTAATCAGTTGTTGCATATTCGCTCACTCGATTCAAACGTTCATATCAGAGTTAATCAAAGGTGGAGATTGAATCGTACATGTCCTTTAATTGAGGGAACAGTATCAGTACTATTCTAGGTAAATAGTACACTATATCAGAGGGCGGTTTACGGCGTTTGCACAAATATGGAACGATGTCAAATTTGCTCTGACATTGTGCGACTTGCCTCTTGGTGTAGCAGGATTTACGGCGTACGAATTGACAGAAATTCAAAAGGAGATTTTGTTGCCTTTGAAGAAATTAATGACCGTTGAGATAGAAGACTATAAATAGCAGAAGTTTGGATTGAAGAACTTTCTCGCTCTCGCTATTGTTTACTTGCCGTTACTCTGCTAATTTTGAGTCTCAACCTTTCTCGAGCTTATACTCTATAGAAGCCATTTTCAAAAAGCTCAAACACTCAAAGAAAAACAACCGTTGATATTCATAGAAATACCTTCGAGTCATCCTCTGATTCACATTAGCTGAATCGATTTTCTTGTAAAAGAAATCAGAGGATAGTCTCATAGCATTGTATTCATTGTTATATCATTTGAGTCTATAACGAACGTGCTCCTTAAAGCCGTTCGAAAAATATTATTCACTTATAAAACCAGCAGCTGCGTCTGCGCTTTAGATTGTGGTGTTGCTAGGAGTTCACTTTGAGCGAGGCTCAGTGACTAACGTGCTCCTTAAAGCCGTTCGAAAAATATTATTCACTTATAAAACCAGCAGCTGCGTCTGCGCTTTAGATTGTGGTGTTGCTAGGAGTTCACTTTGAGCGAGGCTCAGTGACTGGGTGTTTTGCAGAAGGCCTGTAATCCATCAAATTTTCTAGTGGAACCTTCCTGAAAAGGAAGAAGGGGAGACGTAGGATATTTATATCCGAACTTCCAGAAACAAACTCTTGACCCTAATCTTTTATTTAACGCATCTATTTATCGTTTTACTGTTCACTGATCGATTGGCTTATTTCTGCACAATATTTGTTATCCAAGAGATCAGCTGCTAAACTGAGATACCTTAAATCTGGTAACTCGGATTTAAGTTAAGCAAGGCGCTTGTAAAATTGTTTTAAGGGTTTTGAAAATTTTTAAACAGTAGGAGTTCATTCAACCCCCCCCGTTCTGAACTCCTGCAGCTGCTTTCGAACCATATTGATCCTATCACAGCAACATACCCCGTTTCCTCAAATCGCAGCTGCAATTTGTTGGACATAGTTGCCATTATATAGCACCGTGCCTTGAGCTCAACGTCCCACCATTTCTCTAATTTTTCCAGCTCCTCAGGACTGGAATTGGCAGGAGCCTCCTTCGGAGGGTTCTTCTTGTTAGAGTAGGTGCCCAACTAGCCAACTTGTGGCGTGTGGTTTCTTGTTGACTCTATGTAAAATGATATTTATTTATGAAATACGTATTCTTTTATGGCATTCTTTATCGTCATTATTTTTATAATGTTAACAATTGTGTTGGATAAAGACCTAGAATGTACCATAGTGTATGTTAGATGTGATAGTGCATATGATGGCTATCATGAAACACATCTAATAGTCACTGTGTATTCTAAACTCGTTCCTAGTCGATTGGACCGTCAAAATGAGGATAAGGACACCCGAGTTTGAGACTAGCATCTGTGATGTGAAGTACCATGTTTCATTGGTAGGGAACATAGTGATGTTCTGAGCATGTAGATGGATAGTGACCTGGTGATCTATCGAACTACCCTCGTTCGGATTCTCCAAGTGGTTACCATTTGTCGAGTGGAGAGTCCGAGGTCTTGGTTGTATGGATTAGTCCTTACTACTCGAAACATCATTGTGACTCTACATGATTAGTCGCCTCACTTTGACTCGTTTACCGACTCCGTGAGGGTCATCAGGTGTCGAGATTGGGTGAGGTCACGAAGAATGTGAATTCGATGCCTTGTTGTCGAGGATTCACCGCTTGCCCCAGTGCGAGGATATCCTATGCTATCTGAGGAGATAATAGTGTGACAAATCTCTGGCCAGAGTACTCTTGTTCTTCAGTGTAAATGAGTTTACCTGGTAGAACTTACGATGTCGTTATTCTGATCTCCAAGATGTATGCATGGCTATCGAATCTCTAACGACTCTCGATTTACCAATGGTCGTTGATTCGATCGGGATATATGAGCTGAAAGGACCGTACTGTACGCTAACCATGACCAACTGGTTCTTGCAGGCACTATCAGTGATATCTAGGGGATCATGGGGCGATGTTGTTAGACGCTTTGCCATGATCCGATGGGTTAGTCCAAAAATGTGGTTTCGGAGTCACAAATGTTGTGAGCCCACGGCTAGCTGTATCTCTAAACCATTTAGGGTCACACAAATACTGGTTTCTCAATTCCCGTACGAAAATTAAGCTCAATTTGTTGAGTATAGGAGGAGGAAGGATGGAAGTGCGACTTCCTAAAATTAAATAGGGTCAAAATGCAATTTCCCCAAGCTTGGGCTAGTTTGACTTGAAACTTTCAGGGGCCAAACTGCTATTTTGGATTAGGTGGTCGGAAAAATTGTTTTCGCATCATAATGCTCAGTTTTGTAAACTGTGTAGATCGGTCCGATCTGATAGTCGATCGGGATTATGATGGAGCCACAGTGATGGACTTGAAACGATTGTACGCTCTGGGACTGGGCCCGACCCAAGCCCATTAAGCCGATTCAAGCCCATGGAAAAATCTATAAATAGGGCCCTAGGGTTTGCATTTGACATACACCAAAAAACCCTAATATTTCCTCCCTCTCCTCATATCCTCATGCAGCCTCCGCCGCCCCGCCGTCGCCGCCCGTCGCCGACGCCGCCGTCGCCGCCCGTCGCAAATGTCGGACTTGTTCTGACCGTTCCGACGAGGAGATACCGTCCGTGAAATATTCGTCGTGTTTTCTAGTGCAGGCCGACGAAGGAATCGAGAATCCAGTCGTGGACCAGATTAGGAGACGACAACCGCCTACCGTTGAAGTGCCGATTTCCTCGTGAAATTGGTCGGAGCCAGGCGCCTAGACGCCAGCAGGTACCAATCTAAACATCCTATAAATGTTTATATGCTGTTTTGATTGTGTATTGACCGTTTCCGGTCCAAACTTTTAAATCTTCTGCTACGCCCCGAGAGCGGGATCCGGATCCGCCGCTGCGCCAACACTTCCCACCTCTCCTCTCCTCCCCACGCCGTCTCCGCCGCCGTTGTCGCCGTCGGAAATCTTGTTCCGACCGTCCCGGTGAGGAGATTCCGTCATGAAATCTTCGTCGAGTTTTCTAGTGCAGACCGGCGAAGGAATTGGGATTCCAGTCGTGGACCGGATTAGGAGGCCAAAACCGCCAACCGTTGAAGTGCCGATTTTTCGTGAAATTGGTCGGAGCCAGGCGCCTAAACGCCAGCAAGGTATCATTCTAAACATCCTATGTATGTTTGTGAATGTTTTTATAGGTGTATTGACCGTTCCCGGGCTCAAAATTTTAAATCTTCTGCTGCGCCTCGGGAGCGGGATCCGGATCCGACGCTGCGCCAACAGTGGTATCAGTGACCAGTAACCGTGCGCACATGTTGCGCACGGTGGTGCGCACGCGTTGCGCACGCTGACCAGTAACCGTGCGCACATGTTGCGCACGGTGGTCCGCACACCTGCCGCCCCACCTGCACGAGCTGTGCATGAAGGTGGCCGTCCCCGTGCGCACCGGGGCACACACATCGTGCAGCACGCTTGCGGGCGGCGGCGCACCGCCCGTGTGGCGATTTCGGGGCGGAGATGCGACGATGGTTTTTGGTTTTTAGGGTTTTTCCGGGCGTGTCCCGGATGGCCCGAGGGGTTTTTGGGCCAATACTTGATATTGGGCCTCTTTGTCGGACCAAAATTAATTTTTGAAAATATTTGAGATCTTGGACCTAAAATTGTTTTAAACCCAAAATGGATGCAATTTTAATAACAAAATAAGATTTTACTTATAAAATATGATTTTATATTTAAAATATTATTTTGTTGGATAAAATCAAATTTGATTTGATTATTTTATTTATGTCGATTAATTGAGTTAATTGAAATAGATAATGTTTGGGATGATCGAGAGCCGTTCCCAATGTGTTAGGTGTATGCTAGGTTTTACAATTTTTGGTTGTAATATTGTTGAAATCATTCCAAAGTGGGCCGGTTTATGGCCCGTTCCCACCCCTTTAAATTGTATCGTTATTTGTCATGGCTATTTAAATATAAATATTAGACTTACTGGGAGGATAATTTTGAAGATGGTGGAGATGATGATCAAATATATTGAAGATAGAAGACTTGTAAAACTAGAAGCTTATATAATAAGAGTGCATTTGCATACTGCATGTCACCTAGGATTAGACCTAGATCCGTGCTTGGAAACCACGGATCGCATAGCTCCCGCTCATCGATCATCACAATTATATATGTGATATATATATATCTGTTGAATCCCTCATTTTAAATTTGATTTAAAATTATTGAGACCAAATTTCAAAATTAAAATCCCTCATTTTAAATTTGATATAAAATTTATATCAAGATTAAAAGTTTAATCGATAAGCTAAGGGAATTTAAATATTAAAATTTCTTACCTTCCATCAACAATGGGTGTACGTCGATGTTGTTGGGCGCAGCGACGGATCCGGATCCCGCTCCCGGGGCGCAGCGGAAGATTTAAAAATTTTTGCACCGGGAACGGTCAATACATAATGACAATAGCAATAAAACATCCATAGGGTGTTTTAGAACGGTACCTTGCTGGCGTCTAGGCGCCTGGCTCCGACCAATTTCACATGAAAATTGGCACTTCAACGGTTGGCGGTCGTCGTTCTCCTAATCCGGTCCACGACTGGAATCACGACTCCTTTGTCAGTCTGCACTAGAAAATGTGACGAATTTATCACGGACTCAATAATTTGACATTTCATTTATGTCGTAATTGAGAATTCTCGTCGCGGTGGTCGGAACAAGTCCGACGGCAAGATGGGCAGCGGCGCGTGGGGCGACGGCGCGTTTGGCGGCGGCCGAGAGGAGTGTGGGGAGGAGAGGAGGTGGGCGGCCAAGACTAGGGTTCTAGGTGTGTTGTCCTTTTCCAATGTAGCCCTAGGTCAAGCATTAATAGACATGTGATGGGCTTGGACCGGCCCAATGGGCCTGGGGCGGGCCCAGGTCCATATGAACATTCGGTTCAAGTACATCGTCGTGGCTCCATCATAATCCCGATCGACGATCAGATCAGACCGATCTACACAGTTTACAAAACTGAGTATTATGATGCGAAAACAATTTTTCAGACCACCTAGTCCAAAATTACAGTTTAGCCCCTC
>KV001129.1:0-17193 GCA_001598015.1 Dorcoceras hygrometricum | reverse complement strand
GAAGTACCAGGTGAGTCTCCCGCACCTACAGAGCCAATACCAGAAATGGTCGCACCTAGGAGATCCGAAAGGATTCCTAGGGCTCCTGAGAGATATGGTTTTCTCCTTGAAGATGATCAAGGTGATCAAGTTGTTGGATCTGATCCAAGAACTTTCAAGGAGGCAATTTCCGATGCTGATTCTAACTTATGGCTTGAAGCAATGCAGTCTGAGTTTGACTCAATGCATGCTAACCAAGTTTGGACTCTTGTTAACCCTCCCGAAGGAATCGTTCCTATTGGAAATGGGTGTACAAGAGGAAACTTGGGCCTGATGGTAAGGTAATGACCTACAAGGCACGACTGGTCGCGAAAGGTTACACTCAAAGGCAAGGTGTTGAGTATGATGAAACCTTCTCGCCAGTCGCAATGTTCAAGTCTATTAGAATTTTGTTAGCCATAGCCGCATGGTACGACTATGAGATATGGCAAATGGATGTGAAAACTGCGTTCCTTAATGGAAACATTAAGGAAGAGATCTATATGACCCAGCCTGAGGGTTTCACATCTGTTGGAAGCGAGCATAAGGTATGCAAGCTTCAGAGATCGATCTACGGTCTCAAACAAGCATCGCGAAGTTGGAACCTGAGATTCGATGAAACAATTAAGGAATTTGGTTTCATCAAGAATCCCGAGGAGCCGTGTGTCTATAAAAAGATAGTTAAAAGCGCTGTGACGTTCCTAGTACTTTATGTTGATGACATTCTACTCATTGGGAATGATGTAGGAATGTTGCAGTCAACTAAAGTATGGTTGTCTAGTAGATTTTCGATGAAGGACATGGGTGAAGCATCCTATGTTCTTGGAATACAGATATATCGGGATAGATCTAAACGGATGCTGGGACTCACCCAAGCTACCTACATCGCTACCATACTTAAGAGGTTCTCTATGGAAGAGTCCAAGAGAGAACACCTACCTATGTGCCACGGGGTCACTCTATCCAAGTCTATGTGTCCAAAGACTGATGAAGAGATAGATAGTATGGCACGTGTACCATATGCCTCGGCTATAGGTAGTATTATGTATGGCATGATCTCGACTAGACCGAATGTCGCATATGCTCTGAGTGTCACGAGCCGCTACCAGGCCAACCCCGGCCAATTGCATTGGAAGGCCGTGAAGGATATTCTTAAGAACTTACCAAGGACTAAGAATATGTTCATGGTCTATGGGGGCGGTGAACTGAAACTGGAAGGCTACACTGATTCTAGCTTCCAGTGTGACGTGGATGATTCGAAATCAACCTCTGGATTTGTGTTCATGCTCAATGGTGGTGCTGTCTCTTGGAAGAGTTCCAAGCAAGACACCATCGCGGATTCAACCACTGAGGCTGAGTACATTGCAGCATCAGCTGCTGCTAAGGAGGCCGTTTGGATAAGGAATTTCGTCCAAGAGTTGGGCGTCATTCGTAATGGAGTTAGTCCAGTCCCGGTGTACTGCGACAACACGGGTGCCGTTGCGCAAGCAAAGGAGCCTAGGTCTCACCAAAGATCCAAACACATACTGAGGAAATACCACATAATCCGGGATATTGTGGCTAGAGGTGACATAGCAGTTGAGAGAGTCGCCTCTGCGGACAACGTTGCTGATCCACTTACGAAGCCCTTGCCAGGACCCTTGTTTGAAAAACATCGCCAAACAATGGGACTGCGTCTGATGAGTAGTTGGCTTTAGGGCAAGTGGGAGATTTTTAGAGTAGATGCCCAACTAGCCAACTAGTGACGTGTGGGTTTATAGACTCTTGTATATGACAATCTTTATATATGATATTCGCATTTATCCATATGGCGTTCTTTACTTTCATTATGTGTGTATGATTTACAATTGCGTTGAGTAAAGACCTAGAATGCACTAAAGCGTATGTTAGATGTGATAGTGGGTATGACGGCTATCATGGAACACATCTAATAGTCGCTGTGTATTCTGAACATGTTCCTAGTCGATTGGGCCGTCAAAATGAGGATAAGGCCGCCCGAGTTCGAGACTAGTATCTGCGATGCGAAGTACCACGTTTCATTGGTAGGGAATATTGTGATGTTCTGAGCATGCAGATAGATAGTGACCTGGTGATCTATCGAACTACCCTCCTTCGAACTTTACAAGTGGTTACCATTTGTCGAGTGGATAAGTCCGAGGTCTTGGTTGTACTGATTAGTCCTCACGACTCGAAATATCATTGAGACTCTACATGATAGGCGTCTCACTTTGACCCGTTTGCCGACTCACCTGGGGTCATAAGGCGTCGGGATTGGGTGAGACCCCGATGCATGTAGGAGTCGATGCATCGTTGTCGAGGATTCACCGCTCGCAGACATGCGTGGATATCCTATGCTATCTGAGAGGATAATAGTGTTTAAATCCATGGCCAGAGTACTAGAATTGTTTTAGGTAAATGTGTTTACCTAGTTACACTCGCGATGTCACTATTCGATCTCCAAGATGTACGCATAGCTATCGGATCTATAGCGACTCTCGATTTACCAATGGTCGTTGATCTGATCGGGATATATGGATTGAAAGGACCGTACTGTACGCTAACCACGACAAACTGGTTCTTGCAGGCACTATCAGTGATACCTAGGGGGTCATGGGGCGATGTTGCTAGACGCTCTTACCATGATCCGTTGGGCAGGTCCGGAATTGTGATTCCGGAGCCACAATGGTTGTGGGCCCACGGCTAGCTGTATCCCTGAACCATTGAGGGTCACACAAGTACTAGATTCGGGATTCCCGCACGGATACTCAGCTCAATGTGTTGAGCACGAGAAGAGGATTTTGGGAAGTGCGACTTCCTAAAAGTCAACAGGGGTCAAACCGGGGTTTCCCACTGTTGAGGGGCAAAACGGTCATTTTGCACTGGGGTTCTGAAAAATGGTTTTTCAGATCATATTATTCAGTTTTGGAAACTGAATCGATCGGTCTGATCTGATCGGCGATCGGAGTTACGGTGAAGTCTCAGTGGTGGAGATGAACTGAATGTTCATCCGTTGGACCCGGGTTCGTTGGGCCGGTCCAAGTCCAACACTTAAGTCTATTTAATTAGACTAAGCTTCACTTATGACATACTAGACTAAAATTAACCCTAACCCTAGAAGCAAATAGCCGCCCCTCCTCTCCATATACGCCGCCGCCACCGCCGCCGTCGCTTCGTCGGAAAATCGTTTCCGGCCAATTCGACGAGGAGAATCCGTTCGTGCAGATCTCGTCAGTCCTTCTAGTGCAGGCTGACGAAGGAGTCTCGTTTCTGGTCATGGACCGGATTGGCAATTTCTACCGCAATCTACCGTGAAGAGCCGACGTTATTGTAACTACGGTTGGAGCCAGGCACAAGTGCCAGCAAGGTAGTGTTTTGAACACCCTATGAATGACGATATTGTATTGTTTATTACTCGTATTGATCGTCTCCCGGCCGTTTATTTTCTGTTCTTCCACTGCCTAGCCGGGGGGCGGATCCGGATCCCCAACAACGTTCTGCCCCTGCGAAGGAGGAAAAGCCCGCCAAGAAGCCCAAGGAAAGGACTTCAAAGCCAAACAAATCTGAGGATATTTGCCACCACTGTCACAAGCCTGGACACTGGAGGAGGAACTGTAAGGAGTACCTCGAGCAGTTGCGAACTGTAAAAAGGTGTTTTCTAAATTGAAATAAATATGTCTCTTAGTTCGACTTCTTGGGTACTTGATACCGGATGTGGATCTCATATCTGCAATGATTTGCAGATAATGACAATAAGCCGACGTCTTAGAGAGGGTGTGACCCACTTGAGGCTAGGCAACGGAGCAAGGGTTGCTGCTGTAGCTATAGGAGATTTTTATTTATTTCTGTCTTCAAATTTTAAGCTGTTATTGAGAAACGTTTTGTTTGTTCCCGAATTAATAAAGAACATTATTTCTGTTTCTATGCTTGATAGTGATGGATATTCTTGTCATTTTGCTAATTCGATTTGCAATATATACAAGAATGAATGTTTAATTGGAATTGGGGAACGCGAAAACGATTCATACACCTTAAAATTAAAAGAAGTTCCAACTCGAGATGTGGAAACACATATAACAACAATTAAAAGGAAAAACGATAGCTTGAACCCAGCACAACTTTGTAACGCTAGGCTAGGTCACATTTCCTTGAGTAGGATGAACAAGTTGGTTAGGAGTGACATGTTTGATTCATCAGATAACAACTCTCTACCGACTTGTGAGTCTTGTCTCAAAGGAAAGATGACTAAACAACCCTTCAAGGGCAAGCCTGAACGTGCTCAAGGCCTTTTGGATTTGATCCATACTGATGTGTGTGGTCCACTTAGCATTGGTACTAAGTACGGTCACACATACTTCATCACCTTTACCAATGATCACTCCAGGTGTGGGTGCTTGTACTTAATGAAGCACAAGTCTGAATCCTTTGAAAAGTTCAAAGAATTCAAGGCTGAAGTAGAAAATCAGTTGGGGAAAAGTATTAAAGCGCTTCGATCCGATCGAGGTGGAGAATACTTAAGTGCTGAATTTCAAGACTATCTTAAAGAGAATGAGATTCTCTCACAGTGGACCCCTCCGGCCACACCACAACTCAATGGTGTAGCGGGCGTCGTAATCGAACCTTGATGGACATGGTTCGATCTATGATGAGCTTCACTGAGCTTCCTACCTTGTTTTGGGGTTATGAGCTCGAAACGGCGGTGATGTTGTTGAACAATGTCCACACCAAGGCGATGGATAAGACTCCATATGAGATATGGATGGGCAAGCCACCAAAATACTCATACATGAGGATTTGGGGATGTCCTGCTTACGTGAAGCAGACAGTGGGAGATAAGATGGATACTAGATCCATCTTATGTTACTTCATTGGGTATCCAAAGAACTCCATTGGATACTACATCTACTATCCCAACGAAACAAAAGTGTTTGTTTCTAGAAATGCCACCTTTCTGGAAAGGGAGTTTCTACTTGATAGAAAAGGCAAGATGGTAGAACTCGAAGAGGTTCTAGAACCATCTGAAGTACCAAGTGAATCTCCCGCACCTCAAGAGCCAGTACCAGAAATGGTCGCACCAAGGAGATCTTAAAGGATTCCTAGGGCTCCTGAAAGATATGGTTTCCTCCTTGAAGATGATCAAAGTGATCAAACTGTTGGATGTGATCCAAGAACTTTCAAGGAGGCAATTTCCGATGCTGATTCTAATTTGTGGCTTGAAGCAATGCAGTCTGAGATTGACTCAATGCATGCGAACCAAGTTTGGACTCTTGTTAATCCTCCCGAAGGAATAGTTCCTATTGGGTGCAAATGGATATACAAGAGAAAACTTGGGCCTGATCGTAAGGTATTGACCTACAAGGCACGACTGGTCGCGAAAGGTTACACTCAAAGGCAAGGTGTTGACTATGATGAAACTTTTTCAACAGTCCCAATGTTCAAGTCAATTAGAATCCTACTAGCCATAGCCGCATGGTACGACTATGAGATATGGCAAATGGATGTGAAAACTGTGTTCCTTAATGGAAACATTAAGGAAGAGATCTATATGACGCAGCCTGAGGGTTTCACATCTGTAGGAAGTGAGCATAAAGTATGAAAACTTCAGAGATCGATCTATGGTCTCAAACAAGCATCGAGGAGTTGGAACCTGAGATTCGATGAAACAATTAAGGTATTTGATTTCATCAAGAATCCCGAGGAGCCATGTGTGTATAAGAAGGTAGTTAAGAATGCTGTGACATTCCTTGTGCTTTATGTTGATGACATTCTACTCATTGGGAATGATGTAGGAATGTTGCAGTCAATTAAAGTATGGTTGTCTAGTAGATTCTCGATGAAGGACATGGGTGAAGCATCCTATATTCTTGGAATACAGATCTATCAGGATAGATCGAAAAGGATGCTCGAACTCACCCAAGCTACCTACATCGATACCATACTTAAGCGGTTCTCTATGGAAGAGTCCAAGAGAGGACACCTACCTATGTGCCATGGGGTCACTCTATCTAAGTCTATGTGTCCGAAGACTGATCAGGAGATAGAGAGTATGACACGTGTGCCATATGCCTCGGCAATAGGTAGTATTATGTATGGCATGATCTCAACTAGACCGAATGTTGCATATGCTCTGAGTGTCACGAGCCGCTACCAGGCCAACCCCGGCCAAATGCATTGGAAGGCTGTGAAAGATATTCTTAAGTACTTATGAAGGACTAAGAATATGTTCATGGTCTATGGGGGTGGTGAACTGAAATTGGAAGGCTACATTGATTCTAGCTTCCAATGTGACGTGGATGATTCGAAGTCAACCTCTGGATTTGTATTCATGCTCAATGGTGGTGCTGTCTCTTGGAAGATTTCCAAGCAAGACATCATCGCGGATTCAACCATTGAGGCTGAGTACATCGCAGCATTAGCTGCTGCTAAGGAGGCGGTTTGGATAAGGAATTTCGTCCAATAGTTGGGCGTAATTCCTGATGGAGTTGGTCCAGTCCCGGTGTACTGCGACAACACGGGTGCCGTTGCGCAAGCAAAGGAGCCTAGGTCTCACCAAAGATCCAAACATATACTGAGGAAATACCACATAATCCGGGATATTGTGCCTAGAGGTGACATAGCAGTCGAGATACGAAGCCCTTTCCAGGACCGTTGTTTGAAAAACATCACGAAACAGTGGGACTACGTCTGATGAGTAGTTGGCTTTAGGGAAAGTGGGAGATTGTTAGAGTAGATGCCCAACTAGCCAACTTGTGGCGTGTGGATTTTATTGACTCTTTGTATAACGATCTTTATTTATGAAATTCGCATTCTTTTATGGCGTTCTTTATTTTCATTATGTTATAATTTTAACAATTGTGTTGGATAAAGACCTAGAATGCACCATAGTGTATGTTAGATGTGATAGTGGATATGATGGCTATCATGAAATACATCTAATAGTCACTGTGTATTCTGAACTCGTTCCTAGTCGATTGGACCGTCAAAATGAGGATAAGGCCGCCCGAGCTTGAGACTAGCATCTGCGATGTGAAGTACCATGTTTCATTGGTAGGGAACATTGTGATGTTCTGAGCATGCAGATGGATAGTGACCTAGTGATCTATCGAACTACCCTCGTTCGGACTTACAAGTGGTTACCATTTATCGAGTGGATAAGTCCGAGGTCTTGGTTGTACTGATTAGTCCTCACTACTCGAGACGTCATTGAGACTCTACATGATAGGTGCCTCACTTTGACCCGTTAACCGACTCAGTTGGGGTCATTAGGTGGCGGGATTGGGTGAGATCCCGATGCATGTAGGAGTCGATGCTTCGTTGTCGAGTATTCACCCTTGCTTTTATGCGTGGATATCCTATTCTATCTGAGGAGATAATAGTGTGATAAATCTCTGGCCAGAGTACTAGATGTATTTTAGGTAAATGGATTTACCTAGTAACACTCGCGATGTCACTATTTGATCTCCGAGATGTATGCATAGTTATTGGATCTCTAACGACTCTCGATTTACCAATGGTCGTTGATCTGATCGGGATATGTGTGTTGAAAGGACCGTACTGTACGCTAATCACGACCGACTGGTTCTTGCAGGCACTATCAGTGATACCTAGGGGATCATGGGGCGATCTTGCTAGGCGCTTTACCATGATCCGATGGGTCAGTCCGAAATTGTGATTTCGGAGTCACAATGGTTGTGGGCCCACGGCTAGCTGTATCCCTGAACCATTGAGGGTCACACAAGTACTGGATTCACAATTCTCGCATGGAAACTGAGCTCAATGTGTTGATCAGAGGAGGAGGAATTTAGGGAGTGCGACTTCCTAAAAGTCAATAGGGGTCAAATTACGATTTCCCAAAGTTGAAGGGCTAAACTGCAATTTTGGACTAGGTGGTCTGAAAAATTATTTTCGCATCATAATACTCAGTTTTGGAAACTGTGTAAATCGATCCGATCAGATCGTCGATCGTAGTTATGATGAAGCCACGGTGATGGAAATGACCGAATGTTCATATTGACCTTGGGCCTGACCCAGGCCCATTGGGCCGGTCCAAGCCCATCACTAGTCTACATATGCATGGACTAGGGTTGATGTTTCATACACTACAACCCACACGAACCCTAGCACTAGCCGCCCCCTCTCCTCACTCCCTCTCCCACGGCCGCCGACCACCACGCGCCGCCCGCCATCCGTCGCGCCGCCGCCCGCCGCCGGTGCTCACGTGATTGGACTTGTTCCGATCACGTCGACGAGAAGATTCCGTTCATGTCAAATTCATCAGCTCTTCTATTGCAGACTGACGAAGGAGTCCTGTTTCCAGTCGTGGACCGGATTAGGAGATCTACTGCCGCCTACCGTTGAAGTGCCAGATTCCCTATGAATCTGGTCGGAGCCAGGCGCCTAGACGCCAGCAAGGTAACGCTCTAAAA
Source organism: Dorcoceras hygrometricum (assembly GCA_001598015.1). Taxonomy (NCBI): domain Eukaryota; kingdom Viridiplantae; phylum Streptophyta; class Magnoliopsida; order Lamiales; family Gesneriaceae; genus Dorcoceras; species Dorcoceras hygrometricum. Next base: position 8,752 of record KV001129.1, on the reverse strand, counting down.
CATCCTATGTATGTTTTATTGCATTATATTTGTTATGTATTGAACGTTTCCGGGGCAAATTTTGAAACTTCCGCTGCGCCCCCGGGAACGGGATCCGGATCCACCGCTACGCCAACAAACACAGGTGCCGTTGCGCAAGCAAAGGAACCTAGGTCTCACCAAAGATCCAAACACATACTGAGGAAATACCACATAATCCGGGATATTGTGGCTAGAGGTTACATAGCAGTTGAGAGAGTCGCCTCTGCAGACAACATTGCTGATCCACTTACAAAGCCCTTGTCAGGACCGTTGTTTGAAAAACATCACGAAACAATGGGACTGCGTCTGATGAGTAGTTGGCTTTAGGGCAAGTGGGGAGATTGTTAGAGTTGGTTCCCAACTTGGTTCCCAACTAGCCAACTTGTGGCATGTGGGTTCTTGTTGACATTATGTAAAACGATCTTTATTTATGAAACTCGTATACTTTATGGCATTCTTTATCGTCATTATTTTTATAATATTAACAATTGTGTTGGATAAAGACCTAGAATGCACCATAGTGTATGTTAGATGTGATAGTGGATATGATGGCTATCATGAAACACATCTAATAGTCACTCTGTATTTTAACTCGTTCCTAGTCGATTGGTCCGTCAAAATGAGGATAAGGCCGCCCGAGTTTGAGACTAGCATCTGCGTTGTAAAGTACCATGTTTCCTTGTTAGGGAACATAGTGATGTTCTGAGCATGCAGATGGATAGTGACCTGATGATATCGAACTACCCTCGTTCGGATTCTCCAAGTGGTTACCATTTGTCGAGTGGAGAGTCCGAGGTCTTGGTTGTATGGATTAGTCCTTACTACTCGAAACATCATTGAGACTCTACATGATTAGTCGCCTCACTTTGACTCGTTTACCGACTCTGTGAGGGTCATCAGGTGTCAAGATTGGGTGAGGTCACGAAGCATGTGGATTCGATGCCTTGTTGTCGAGGATTCACCGCTTGCCCCAGTGCGAGGATATCCTATGCTATCTGAGGAAATAATAGTGTGACAAATCTCTGGCCATAGTACTCTTATGCTTCAGTGTAAATGAGTTTACCTGTTAGCACTCGCGATGTCGCTATTCTGATCTCTAAGATGTATGCATGGCTATTGAATCTCTAACGACTCTCGATTTACCAATGGTCGTTGATTCGATCGGGATATATGAGCTGAAAGGACCGTACTGTACGCTAACCATGACCGACTGGTTCTTGCAGGTACTATCAGTGATACCTAGGGGATCATGGGGCGATGTTGCTAGACGCTTTACCATGATCCGATGGGTTAGTCCGAAAATATGGTTTCGGAGTCACAAATGTTGTGAGCCCACGACTAGCTGTATCCCTAAACCATTGAGGGTCACACAAGTACTGGTTTCTCAATTCCCGTATGGAAATTAAGCTCAATTTGTTGAGTATAGGAGGAGGAAGGATGGAAGTGCGACTTCCTAAAATTAAATAGGGTCAAAATGCAATTTCCCCAAGCTTGGGCTAGTTTGACTATCCTTGAAGCTTACAGGGGCCAAACTGCTATTTTGGATTAGGTGGTCCGAAAAATTGTTTTCACATCATAATGCTCAGTTTTGTAAACTGTGTAGATCGGTCCAATCTGATCGTCGATCGGTCCGATCTGATCGTCGATCGGGATTATGATGGAGCCACAGTGATGGACTTGAAACCAATGTACACCCTGGGCCTAGGCCCGACCCAAGCCCATTAAGCTGGTTCAAGCCCATGGAAAATCTATAAATAGAGGCCCTGGGGTATTCATTTAAAACGTACCAAAAGCTCTTCAGCTTATATTCCTCCTCTCCTCTCCTCTCCTCCCCACGCCGCCGCCGCCGTCGCCGCCCGCTGCCGACGCCGCCGCTTCCGTCGGAAATCTTGTTCCGACTGTACCGGAGAGGAGATTCCAACCGTGAAATCTTCATCGAGTTTTCTAGTGCAGACCGGCAAAGGAATTGGGATTCCAGTCGTGGATCGGATTAGGAGGCCAAAACCGCCAACTGTTGAAGTGCCGATTTCCTCGTGAAATTGGTCGGAGCCAGGTGCCTAGACGCCAGCAAGCTATCATTATAAACATCCTATGTATGTTTGTGAATGTTTTTATAGGTGTATTGACCGTTCCCGGGCTCCAAAATTTAAATCTTCCGCTGCGCCCCGGGAGCGAGATCCGGATCCGCCGCTGAGCCCCGGGAGCGGGATCCGGATCCGCCGCTGCGCCAACACTTCTCTAGCTTGTAGAGAAGCTTCTTCGAAGCCAAGACAATCTTGAGGTTGCACAATCAATCCTGGTAGTTAGCGCCAGTAAATTTGTTTCTATCCAGTAAAGCAGCAACTGGATTTTTAATTGCGATTGGCATATTTGATTGCAGTTTATACTGAAAGAAGAAACAGACATGCGTTATAGACTATTCATGAAAAAATGCTAAGACATAAAACAAGATCATTTAGTTTTATGAATTACCCTCCACTATTTTAACAATTTCACACCTCTAATCGAAATCGGAAAAAATTTTTAATTGCGATTGGCATATTTGATTGCAGTTTATACTGAAAGAAGAAACAGACATGCGTTATAGACTATTCATGAAAAAATGCTAAGACATAAAACAAGATCATTTAGTTTTATGAATTACCCTCCCACTATTTTAACAATTTCACCACCCTCTAATGAAATCGGAAAAACAAGTTTCCTTAGTGGGTACACATAGTCCAATCAAGAAATCATGGTCACGAATAATATCAGCCAACCATGATCCTCAAAAGGTAGAGCCCAATTGCAACAGGTGCAACCTCCATGTATTTACCTCAAGTCTAGTAAGGGCCCAATATATGACGCCGATTACTATGATGTGTCAAGACGACCCATCAATGTCGAGTTTTAATGACGGTCGCCATGAAGTCCCAAATAATATGAGACAACATCATGGGAGTTCCATCCAACTCACAGCAAGTGTCAATGGCGTGCACAACTTTCCGGCACACAGAACCCCTCCAATAGTATGAGTCGGGCTATGTATGTGGGTAGCATCGACGTACACCCATTGTTGATGGAAGGTAGGAAATTTAAACAATATTTAAATTCCCTTAGCTTCATGATCTTATCGAATAAACTTTTGTTTTATGATCAATTTAGAATTCATGGACTAACTTTCTCTAAGAGTGCTTCCAGGTTATTAGAACGGCTAAGACTCACTTAAAACCCAACTTCCTAAGACAAAGCAACGCCTCAGTGAGCCCAGCCGATACGAGCCATTTTTAAGCTGGTCTATGTAGGACTCCATTAGATTACATTTTGTCACACGGCCTCATAATTATTAATAAACTAAGTTCCTCAATTTAATCGTGAAACTTTAATCTTGATATCATATTTAAATCAAAGTTAAAATGAGGGATTTTAATTTTAAATTTGGTCTCAATAATTTAAATCCAATTTAAAATTCGTTGATTCAACAGATATGTATCACATATATAACAGGCATGATCGATAACCGAGAGATATGCGATCCGTGGTTGCCAAGAACGAATCTAGGTCCAACCCTAGATGATATGCAATATGCAAATGCAATCCTATTACATAAGCTTCCAGTTTTACATGTCTTCGGTCTTCAATATCTTTGATCGTCATCTCCACCATCTTCAAATTTATCTCCCACTAAGTATAATATTTACATTTAAATATCCATGACAAATATGGATACATTTAAAGGGGTGGGAACGGATCACAAACCAGAGCCACTTTAAAATGATATCACCAATATTACAACTAAGCATTGTAAAACCTAGCATGCACCTAACACATTGGGCTTGAGTCTTGATCATCCCAAATATTATTTAAATGATATCACCAATATTACAACTAAGCATTGTAAAACCTAGCATGCACCTAACACATTGGGCTTGAGTCTTGATCATCCCAAATATTATTTATTTAACCAATCCAATTAATTGACATAAATAAAATAACCAAATCAAATTTTCTTTTATCAAACAAAATCATATTTTTTAATTTAATTGCATCAAACAATTTTGGGCTTAAAACAATTTTAGGTCTAATACATCGAAATTTTCAAAACTAATTTTGATCCATCCAAAAAAGCCCGATATCAAGTATCGGCCCAAAAACCCATCGGGCTGCCCAGTTCAGGCCCGAGAAACCTCTAAGTTGCAAAACGCCGCCACCTCACCGCCCCGTCGCTGTCGCATGCGTGCAGCATGCACGGGGCACGCTGTGCGCAGCCCTGTGCACGACGTGCGCGCAACCGTGGCGGCCCTGTGTGAGACAGGCACGCACAGGTTGGGCGGTGACTTTGCAGGCGGTGTGCGGGACGATCCCGAAACGTCGGTGCATACCGTGTAGGATTCTCCCACAACATCTGCGTGTACCGTGTGCACGGGACGTGCGGGACGCTCCCGAAACATCTGCAAGTAACGTGAAAACAGGACATGCGAGACGATCCAACAACGTCCGCCCCAACGTGCGCTCGGGAAATGCGAGACGATAATGCAATGTTCGTGCGGAGGGCGACGGGACAGGTGTGGTGGTGGCGTGGTGGCGGAGATTTTTTGGAACTTATTTTTTTTTTGAAAAATCGAGGTTTTTATATGCAATTAGGCAGAAATAGTGTATTGACAGATCTGAGCCTGAAGCTCTGATACCACTGTTGGCGCAGTGTCAGATGGACTCGCTCCCGGGGAACGGTCAATACATGAAAATTAAAACTAAACATACAAAGGATGTTTAGAGTATTTACCTTTGGCGACTACGCGTCCGGTTCCAACTATTCTGGTTTTACCCGGCAATAGCACTTCAACAGTTGAACAACTCCAATTGTCCAATCCGATCCACAACCGGAATCTCAATTTATTCACTGTTCTGCACTAGAAAACTAGTGAAGATTTCGCGAACGGAATCGTCACGCCAATACGGTCGGAGTGAATTCCGACAGCGAGGATGGTGGCGTGGCGAACGGAGGAGGAGGACGAGTGTGAGAGGAAGGGAGCTGTGTGGGAGTTATAAATAAAACTTGGTACGAATGAAAAGCTCCCCCTAAGCCCCTATTATAGATATTTCACGGGTTTAAACAAGGTTAATGGGCCCAAGTCAGGCCCAGGCCCAGGGAACATTGGTTTCAAGTCCATCGTTGTGGTTTCATTATAATCCCGATCGACGATCAGATCGGACCAATCTGCAAAGTTTACAAAACTGAACATTATGATGTGAAATAATTTTTCGAATCACCTAATCCAAAATAGAAGTTAGCCCCCTATCAGCTAAGTGGAAAGCCATACTTACCCAGCCAATTTTAGGAATTCACACTTCCATCCTTCCTCCTACTATACTCAACAATTTGAGTATAATTTCTGTACGAGATTTGAGAAACCAGTACTTGTGTGACCCTCAATGGTTCAGGGATACAGCTAGAAGTGGGCTCACAACTCTTTGTGACTCCGAAAACACATTTTCAGACATATCCATCGGATCATGGTAAAGCATCTAGCAACATCGCCCCATGATCCCCTAGGTGTCACTGATAGTGCCTGCAAGAACCAGTTGGTCTTGGTTAGCGTACAGTGGAGTCCCTTCAGCTCAAATATCTCGACCAAATCAACGACCATTGGTAAATCGAGAGTCTCTAGAGATTCGATAGCCATGCAACATCTTGGAGATCCAATAGTGAGATCGCATGTGCTATTAGGTAAACCCATTTACCTAAAGCACATCTAATACTCTGGGCAGATATTTGTCACATTATTATCTTCTCAGATAGCATAGGTGTTAGATTAGATGCCCAACTAGCCAACTTGTGGCGTGTGGGTTTATAGACTCTTGTATGAAACAGTCTTTATATATATGATATTCGCATTTACTTATATGGCGTTCTTTACTTTCGTTATGTGTGTAATGATTAACAATTGCGTTGAGTAAGACCTAGGATACACTAAAGTGTATGTTAGATGTGATAGTGGGTATGACGGATATCATGAAACACATCTAATAGTCACTATGTATTCTGAACATGTTCCTAGTCGATTGGGCCGTCAAAATGAGGATAAGGCCGCCCGAGTTCGAGACTAGTATCTGCGATGCGAAGTATCATGTTTCATTGGTAGGGAACATTGTGATGTTCTGAGCATGCAGATAGATAGTGACCTGGTGATCTATCGAACTACCCTCCTTCGGACTTTCCAAGTGGTTACCATTTGTCGAGTGGATAAGTCCGAGGTCTTGGTTGTACTGATTAGTCCTCACGACTCGAAACGTCATTGAGACTCTACATGATAGGCGTCTCACTTTATAGTGTATAAATCTCTGGCCATAGTACTAGAAGTGTTTTAGGTAAATGTGTTTGCCTAGTTACACTCGCTGATGTCACTATTCGATCTCCAAGATGTATGCATAGCTATCGGATCTATAGCGACTCTCGATTTACCAATGGTCGTTGATCTGATCGGGATATATGGATTGAAAGGACCGTACTGTACGCTAACCACGACCAACTGGTTCTTGCAGGAACTATCGGTGATACCTAGGGGGTCATGGGGCGATGATGCTAGACGCTCTTACCATGATCCGTTGGGCAAGTCCGGGATTGTGATTCCGGAGCCACAATGGTTGTGGGCCCACGGCTAGCTGTATCCCTGAACCATTGAGGGTCACACAAGTACTGGATTCAAGATTCCCGCACGGATACTCAGCTCAATGTGTTGAGCACGAGAAGAGGATTTCGGGAAGTGCGACTTTCTAAAAGTCAACAGTGGTCAAACCGAGGTTTCCCGCTGTTGAGGGGCAAAACGGTCATTTTGCACTGGGGTTCTGAAAAATGGTTTTTCAGATCATATTATTCAGTTTTGGAAACTGAATCGATCGGTCTGATCTGATCGGCGATCGGAGTTACGATGAAGTCTCGGTGGTGGAGATGAACTGAATGTTCATCGTTGGACCCGGGCCCGTTGGGCCGGTCCAAGTCCAACACTTAAGCTTATTTAATTAAGCCTAAACCTAGACTTAAAACATAACAAGCAAACCAAAACCCTAGTACTGGCCGCCTCCTTCCCTCCTCTCCAAAAGCCGTCGCCGCCGCCGCCCGTCTTCGCCGGAAAATCGTTTCCGGCCAATTCGACGAGGAGAATCCGTTCGTGCTGATCTCGTCAGTCCTTCTAGTGCAGGCTGACGAAGGAGTCTCGTTTCTGGTCATGGACTGGATTGGCGATATCTACCGCAATCTACCGAGAAGAGCCGACGTTATTGTAACTACGGTTGGAGCCAGGCACAAGTGCCAGCAAGGTAGTCACCTAAACATCCTATGAATGTCGTAGTTTGTTATTGAATTTTTCGTATTGATTGTCTCCCGGCATCTGTTTTCTGTTCTTCCGCTGCCTTGCCGGGGGGCGGATCCGGATCCTCAACAGTGGTATCAGAGCCAGTGTTTTTCGGATCTGATCAATACGCTTTGCCATAATTGTATCTAACCTTTGAATTTCAGATCGCATCAACAAAATAAATTTTTTTTTTCTTTCGGCCGATCGCCGCCGCTTGGAGCGCCGCCCCTTCACGCGCGCATCGCATGCGCATCCGACGTGAAGCGTTGCGCATTGTGCGCGACACCATCGCGCGTTGGCCGCGCGATGGGCGGTCCCAGTCGCGCGCTGGCCGCGCGACTGCGGCGCGATTGCATGCGCACTTGTCACGCATGCCGACCGGACGCTTGGCGCCGTTGGAAGCGCGGTGATGGGAGGCCGCAAACGCTGCTGCGCGCGCTGGCCGTGCGCTTGTTGCGCGCCTCGGCCACCGCACACGAGAAGATCGCGCGTTGAGTGGTCGACGCCCGCGCACCGTTTGCGCATACCATCAGGCGGCCGATGATCGTTACTTGCGCGCAAATCGTTGCTGGTCGGACGCTGGCCGCAAGTTGTGGGCGGTCGCTGCTGCGATGGTCGACGCCCGTTGCGCCACGATGCGCGCGCTGGCCGCGCGCTTGTCACATCGGCGTGCGCCCTTGCGGCGCGCCAAAATCTCGAGGTGGCGACCGCCGCTCCGGCGAGTCTCCCGCGATGTCGTGACGGCTGGTCTGAATTCTTCTTTGAAATTTTAAGTTTTTTTGGGCCTAAAATTGTTTTAAACCCAATTTGATACAATTAAAATTAGTAAAATGTGATTTTAATTATGAAATGTGATTTTGTAATAAAATATGATTTTGTTGATTAAAATTTGTTTTATCGGCAAAATGCGATTTTATTATAAAATACGATTTCGTAATTAGAATATGATTTTACGATAAATAATTAGATTATTTAAATTATGCATGTTAATTAGATTAATTGCATGATTGGGGTGATCGAGAGCCGGGCCCAATGTGTTAGGTGTATGCAATAGGTTTTATTTGATTTCGGTTTTTATATATTGATTATCATTTAAAGTGGGCCTGTTTGTGGCCCGTTCCCACCCCTTGATAAATGTATCCCTTATTTGTCATAGTAGATTTAAATGTAAATTACTAGATTTAGTGGGAGGACATCCGAAGACAGTGGACGATGACAATCAAGATATTGAAGACCGAAGATCTGTAAAACCGGAAAGATTTGTAATAGGATTGCATTGCATATTGCATTACCCCTAGGATTGGACCCAGGTCCGTGGCTGGCAACCACGGACCGCATAGCTCTCGCGATCGATCATCCCAATGTTACTTTATATATGTTGATATATAGAATAATTGAAT
>KV001114.1:130956-141696 GCA_001598015.1 Dorcoceras hygrometricum | reverse complement strand
TGCTTCTGCTTTAGCTTATAATATGCAGACGAGAGATTAATAATAACTCTCCCTATCTATTATAATATAAGCTCAAATCATTTTAAAAAAAATGAAGCACCAGCTGAATTTCCTCATACCATCAGAGCACTTTAAATATTGTTTCAAATAAAAACAAGTGCTACTGAGTCACTCACTTATGAAGAACCAGAAAGAAAATGTGACAACTAAAACTCAGATTTTCATTTCTCCTATTTCGTCCCATGTGTTGTCAATGAGCTCGCTCCAGGTGAACTTATAGCCCAACCGAAATAGGATCTTGGCATCCGCATGGAACTCGCGCATTCCATGATAGTTCATCAAGAGAAAACAGTTCTATATATAAAACAAATCATTTTCATCTGGCCTTCATAATATAAGCTTCTCAAAAACATTTAAAACATTTTTGAAAAACATAGCACATGCGTTTTAAAATAAGTGCTTGTTCAAGAACAACCTGCTCTGATACCACTTGTTAGGACCGATAAATAGGACTTAACAGTGCTGCTATTGTTCATTAAAAATTTTGCGCTGCTATAATGAGGTGCATTACCTCTGGTTCTTGAACATTAAAACAGAGCACCGGAGACAGATCTGGTATTTAATAAAAACATGCGGAAAACACCAGAACTGAATGTTAATTTTAAAACGATGCAAATAGATTTCTGTTAGAAATATGTTTAACTGTGCGTGTCTGCTAACTGTTATAGCTTACGTGCGTTCTAATATAAATTGCATATGCGGAAAGCTTAAAGAAATGGACGAGCTGTTTGTTTATGGAAGTTCGGACTTCAATGTCCTACGTCTCCCCTTCTTCCTCCTCGGAAGGTTCCACTAGAAGATTTCATCTATACATCATGTACAGACCCGATCCCGCAACCAGCAGCTGCGAGAACTCCTAGACTCCACCAGCCCTCGGCTGTTACTCACTTGTTTTATGCCTATGTGAGAAAGGCTACAAACACAGAGTTTAACGTCGTCGTGCTTGGACGAGATCTGATTTTGTATTGGGTTTGAGATTATATCACTATACAATGAATGTGAATGAATATCTGTGTGTGTGAGATTTACAGTGTAAGCACAACTTTCGTAAAAATTAAATCTCACACACTAGGGAAATGCTCTACAAAAGCTGATTGAGACTCAGCAGTAGACACTCGTTATGCGCTCCTCTCTAATGGCGGTCTACTGCTTCGTCTCCAATATTTCTTCCCTCTGTATTTTGAATCCTCTCGAAATCATCACAAAAATCATCATCACTCTTCAACAGTGCTTCTTGTAAATAAAGCTCCTCTCCAAATATGGCCGTTAAACAGTAAATTCAATCTCTTCTGCGCTTGTCAAGGCCAATTTGTCTTCTTCCCAAATATGTGCAATGCTCCTCTGTATATTGTACTATTTCCCAGAATAGTACAAATCTTGTCTCCTTGATTTAAGGCATTTGCACGACTCAATCTTAGCCATTGATTCTTTCCATCTTGAGCGTTGATTGCATTCCAACAGCTGAATGTGCTCCAACAATTTGTTCAACTGCTATTCGCTCAGCTGTTGTCTTTTCTTCGTCACAACACTTCGCGCAACAGCTGGTTTCTTCTGTCTTTGTGCTACTGCTGAATTCATCTATTCAATTTCTTCGCGCTAACTGAGTCACTGTAGCTTGCGTCTGGATCACTGTAGCTTGCGACTGGTACATCAGCTGGTGGTCTAGATGTGCTAGCGACTGGTTGACCGGCTGGTGAAGATATGCTTGCAGCTGGTACACCAGTCGTTGGTCTTGAAGTGCTTGCGACTGGATCACTGTAGCTTGCGTCTGGATTACCCAACGACTGGTTAGTTCAAACGCCGCCCTTTTAACTTATCCAAACGACATCCTTTGCTATACATCCTCGACTGGTTAAATAACACTGTAGCTCTCGTCTGGATGAACAAACTACTGTAGCTACCTGCTGGTTATTACCATCGCAAAATCCATCGACCGAACCTTAGCGCGAAGGCAAAAAGCTGTCGTATCCATTTATCCAAACGACATCGTTTTGCTATCGCTAACTTCAAGTACCATCGACTGGTTGTACTGTAGCTCACGGCTGATTTTGATGACATCACTGCTGACTTCTTCATCACTGATCCATCTACTGATTCTGCTGACATCACTGCTGCTGATCCATCTTGTTGTCTGCTGATATTGCTGACGTCATCTTCTCCTTAGCTTCCAGCTGGTACTTATCGTTCCAGCTGGTCCAGCTTATCTCTCCAGCTGGATCATTTTCTCCTTAGCGTTTATCACCGCTGCTCCAACTGCCTATTCTTAGTTTCTGTTCCAGCTGGTTCAAGCTCTCTTAGCGATTATCACAGCTGCTGGTATAATTTGACCTCCGCCTAATTACAAACAACTGCCTCAACTTTGGATAATCCAGCTACCGTCTAAGTGATAAATCAAACCAGCTGTGAACTTTATCTTTTCTCCTCACGACTGGACAAATGTTGCTTCATGACAGTTTTCTTCGATAGCTAACATCTGTACACTAAATAGAATTGTTAGAAACACGATAATAAGTTTTGTGTAATTCAAAATTCAATCTGGATCTGTTGACACAGATCCATCAATCTCTCCCTTTTTGATTTACACAAAACTTTAAATAGCAAATGCATGATCTAACAATTCTCTCCCTTTTTGTGGGAATCAAAAAGAGGTCGAAAGCTGGTCTTTCTGAAAGTTAAATCAAAGCTCTCCCTACACTGTCACAACAAAAACAACGTGACAGCAGGAATTTTAAATTTTGGAAATCAGGAAGAACCAAATGCAACAATATGCTATGATTTTGAAAGAGGTGAAAATATGCTTCTGCTTTAGCTTATAATATGCAGACGAGAGATTAATAATAACTCTCCCTATCTATTATAATATAAGCTCAAATCATTTTAAAAAAAATGAAGCACCAGCTAAATTTCCGCATACCATCAGAGCACTTTAAATATTGTTTCAAATAAAAACAAGTGCTACTGAGTCACTCACTTATGAAGAACCAGAAAGAAAATGTGACAACTAACTCAGATTTTCATTTCTCCTATTTCGTCCCATGTGCTGTCACCGAGCCTCGCTCCAGGTGAACTTATAGCCCAACTGAAATAGGATCATGGCATCTGCACGGAACTCGCGCATTCCGTGACAGTTCATCAAGAGAAAATAGTTCTATATATAAAACAAATCATTTTAATCTGGCCTTCATAATATAAGCTTCTCAAAAACATTTAAAACATTTTTGAAAAACATAGCACATGCGTTTTAAAATAAGTGCTCGTTCAAGAACAACCTGCTCTGATACCACTTGTTAGAACCGATAAATAGGACTTAACAGCGCTGCTATTGTTCATTAAAAATTTTGCGCTGCTATAATGAGGTGCAATACCTCTGGTTCTTGAACATTAAAACAGAGCACCAGAGACAGATCTGGTATGTAATAAAAACATGCGGAAAACACCAGAACTGAATGCTAATTTTAAAACGATGCAAACAGATTTCTGTTAGAAATCTGTTTAACTGAGCGTGTGTGCTAACTGTTTTACCTTACATGCGTGCTAATATAAATTGCATATGCGGAAATCTTAAAGAAATGGACCAGCTGTTTGTTTATGGAAGTTCGGACTTCAATGTCCTACGTCTCCCCTTCTTCCTCCTCGGAAGGTTCCACTAGAAGATTTGATCTATACATCATGTACAGACCCGATCGCGCAACCAGCAGCTGCGAGAACTCCTAGACTCCACCAGTCCTCGGTTGTTACTCACTTGTTTTATTCCTATGTGAGAAAGGCTACAAACACAGAGTTTAACGTCGTCGTGCTTGGACGGGATCTGATTTTGTATTGGGTTTGAGATTCATTCACTATACAATGAATGTGAATGAATCTCTGTGTGTGTGAGATTTACAGTGTAAGCACAACTCTCGTAAAAATTAAATCTCACACACTAGGGAAATGCTCTACAAAAGCTGATTGAGACTCAGCAGTAGACACTCGTTATGCGCTCCTCTCTAATGGCGGTCTACTGCTTCGTCTCCAATATTTCTTCCCTCTGTATTTTGAATCCTCTCGAAATCATCACAAAAATCATCATCACTCTTCAACAGTGCTTCTTGTAAATAAAGCTCCTCTCCAAATATGGCCGTTAGACAGTAAATTCAAATATCTTCTGCGCTTGTCAAGGCCAATTTGTCTTCTTCCCAAATGTGTGCAATGCTCCTCTGTATATTGTACTATTTCCCAGAATAGTACAAATCTTGTCTCCTTGATTTAAGGCATTTGCACGACTCAATCTTAGCCATTGACTCTTTCCATCTTGAGCGTTGATTAAATTCCAACAGCTGAATGTGCTCCAACAATTTGTTCAACAGCTGTTCGCTCAGCTGTTGTCTTTTCTTCGTCACAAAACTTCGCGCAACAGCTGGTTTCTTCTGTCTTTGCACTACTGCTGAATTCATCTATTCAATTTCTTTGTGCTAACTGATTTACTGTAGCTTGCGTCTGGATCACTGTAGCTTGCGACTGGTACATCAGCTGGTGGTCTAGATGTGCTAGCGACTGGTTGACCGGCTGGTGAAGATATGCTTGCAGCTGGTACACCAGTCGTTGGTCTTGAAGTGCTTGTGACTGGATCACTGTAGCTTGCGTCTGGATTACCCAATGACTGGTTAGTTCAAACGCCGCCGTTTTAACTTATCCAAACGACATCCTTTGTTATACATCCTCGACTGGTTAAATAACACTGTAGCTCTCGTCTGGATGAACAAACTACTGTAGCTACCTGCTGGTTATTACCATCGCAAAATCCATCGACCGAACCTTAGCGCGAAGGCAAAACGCTATCGTATCCATTTATCCAAACAACATCGTTTTGCTATCGCTAACTTCAAGTACCATCGACTGGTTGTACTGTAGCTCACGGCTGATTGTGATGACATCACTGCTGACGTCATCATCACTGATCCATCTACTGATTCTGCTGACGTCACTGCTGCTGACCAGATTCCTCTTCACATCGACGTCTGATTCATTCATGCTTGCGCAACGGCTGGTTTTTGTTCTTCATAACTGATTCCAGACTTTAACTATAGTGAACCAGATTTCTCCAATCTTCACATGATCAGACTTCTACTGTTCATCTTCTTCTTCGACTGCTTCAACTCCTGGACACTGTAGCTTACTGCTGAATTGTCCTTCTTCGATACACACATCTAGTACACTAAGTAGAATTGTTAGAAACACAATATAAGTTTTGTGTAATTCAAAATTCAATCTGGATCTGTTGACACAGATCCATCAGCATCAAATTCGAAGGTTACCATTCACCAGAAGAAGGACATTTATGAACATAAACGAATCAATCAAATCCGAACTCCTCAGTATTTTTAAAACATCTTTATCCTTCTTAAATCATTTTCTGGAAAACATGGAAGCAGAAAACATATTTTTGAACCCATACTTTCTTTCTTAAACATACGTAAACCTTCTTTAAACATGAACTTAAACATATCTTTAAACATACAGGCAAGTAGATCGATATACATGAATTAAAACGTCAATATATGCTTCAAATGGTGTAGCAAGGAATCAGCTTTTACTTGCCTTTACAACCGAGCTTTACGATAACAGTTGATTCCTACAGAATTATTCTCCTCGAGCAAACACAACGAGCTTCTTTGGGAAAATAATTTGAAAGAACACGAAAGAGTTTTCTTAAACAAGTTGAAAATGAACTCTTTCCTTTGAAACAAGTATTTATATGGAAGAGATTAGTGGCAAGCTAGATGTGTTTGTCAAGCATGACAAACCTTGCCTAATTTATAAAATTCTAGTAAAATTCCCTTCTCAATATTCTAATTGCAAATGCACCAAACCCTTTTTAAAAGAAACCATTTGTCCTCCTTAAAACCATTTTCAACATCTTGCCAAAATCTGCTCATGTATCATTCTTGGAGTCATCCGCTGGAACTTGCTGCGTGGGGTCTCGGTACTGAAATCAATAAAATCAGCTTTTGCCAACAATTAAATTGTCATTTTTACCCATGAAAATAAACAAGATTCATATATGTAGTCCTATGGATTTTGGGGCGTTACAACTCTACCGTCCTTATTGAAATTTCGTCCTAGAAATTTACTTATCAAACAGATATGGGTAAAGGTTAAGCACATCAGCTTCTGTCTCCCATGTTGCTCCTCGTTCAGATTGGTTAGATCATTGAATCTTAACCATGGGTATACTACGGTTTCTTAGCTTTCTAACTTCTCGAAGGAGAATCCTATCAGGTCTCTCTTCATAACTTAAATCTGGTGCTAACTGGATTGGTTCATGACTTAGCACATGCGAAGGGTTAGGAATATATTTCCTCAAAGCTGAAACATGAAAAACGTTATGCACTGCTGACAGCTGCGGTGGCAGTGCTAATCGATAAGCTAACGTTCCTATCTTTTCTAAAATCTCGTACGATCCAATATATCTTGGACTCAACTTCCCCTTCTTCCCAAAACGCATTACTCCCTTCATTGGAGCGATTTTCAGAAATAAATGATCACCTATATCAAAATTCAGTTCCCTTCTCCTTTTATCTGCGTAACTCTTCTGTCTACTTTGAGCAGCCTTCATCCGCTCTCTTATCTTTCTAACAGCTTATGTTGTTTGCTCCACTACGTCTGGTCCTAAACCAGCTCTCTCACCAACTTCATCCCAGTGAAGAGGTGTTCTACATTTACGGCCATAAAGAGCTTCATATGGAGCCATCTGGATAGACGCTTGAAAACTGTTATTGTAGGAAAATTCTACCAATGGCAATTTTAAATCCCATCCTTCTGAAAAATCCACAATACATGCTCTGAGCAAATCTTCTAAAATCTGGATCACCCTTTCAGATTGTCCATCTGTCTACGGGTGAAACGCCATGCTAAAGGTCAGCTTCGTACCCATAGCTCTATGCAAACTTTTCCAGAAAGACGATGTAAACTTAGGATCCCTATCTGATACAATTGAAACAGGAACACCATGCAGCCTTACTATTTCCTTTACATAAAAATCCGCATATTTTCTCACATCATATGTTGTCTTAACTGGTAAGAAATGAGTAGACTTAGTGAGTCTATCTATTATAACCCAAATTTAATTATATCCTTGAACAGTCTTGGGTAGACCAACTACAAAGTCCATCGCTATACACTCCCACTTCCATTCTGGAATAGGCAGTGGCTTCAATAATCCAGCTGGTCTCTGGTGTTCAGCCTTCACCAGTTGACACGTTAAACATTCAGCTACAAAAATGCCAACATCCCGTTTCATTCCTGGCCACCAATACAGCTTCTGGAGATCCTTGTACATCTTAGTACTTCCGATGTGTACGGAATATGGGGCTGTATGGGCCTCTGCCAACAAATATGATCTCAAAGTGTCTACTTGGGGCACCCAGATCCTTCCCAGATATCTGATTATCCCTTCTTCAGAAAAGTAGAGGTTACTGCCTCTCTCTATCTTGCTTAACCCACTTCTGAAGTTGCTCATCTTTGGGTTGTCCCTCACGAATCTGATCTATCAAACTCGAACTTATAGAGAGATCTGCCAAAATCATAGTACTACCGCTGGGCACTATTTCTATGTCAGACTTCTCAATTTCATACGCCAAAGATCGTTGGACCAAAACCTGAGCTAATCCTACAGACTTTCTTCTTAGAGCATCAGCTACTACGTTAGCCTTTCCTGGATGATAGCTGATTGTACAATAGTAGTCTTTAACCAGTTCTAGCCATCTCCTCTGCCTCATATTCAATTCTTTCTGGGTAAATAAGTATTTAAGACTCTTATGATCAGTGAATATTTCACACTTCTCCCCGTAGAGATAATGTCTCCATATCTTAAGGGCAAAGACAACAGCTGCCAGTTCTAAATAGTGCGTAGGATAATTCTTCTCGTGATTCTTAAGTTGTCTGGAAGCATAAGAAATCACTCTACGGTCCTGCATCAGTACATCACCTAACATCTTAGACGCATCTGTATAAATCACAAATTTTCCTTGATCAGATGGCATGATTAACACAGGTGCTTCTATCAGCGCTTGCTCAACTTGTCGAAGCTGCCTTGACATTCAGATGTCCAGTCATACTTAACCTGTTTTCTTGTTAATGAGGTCAATGGAACAGATATCTTAGAAAATCCTTGGATAAATCGTCTATAATATCCAGCTAGACCCAAGAAACTCCTTATATCTGAAACAGACTTTGGTATCGGCCAGTCCTGAACAGCTTCTACTTTGGTTGGGTCAACTTCTAATCCATCCTTAGATATAATATGACCTAAGAATGCTACTTTATCCAACCAGAAGTCACACTTGCTAAATTTAGCAAACAACTGCTTATTCTTCATAACTTGGAGCACAGTCCTTAAATGATCGACATGCTCACATCTGGTCTTAGAGTACACTAAGATATCATCTATGAACACAAATACAAATTGGTCCAGAAATGGTTGGAAGACTCTGTTCATTAGATCCATGAAAGCTGATGGAGCGTTTGTTAGTCCAAAAGGCATTACTAAAAATTCATAGTGACCATATCGAGTTCTAAAGGCTGTTTTATAGACATCAGATGCCTTAATCTTCAACTGGTGGTATCCAGACCTCAAGTCGATCTTAGAAAAGACTACTGACCCTTTCAACTGATCAAACAGATCCTCAATCCTTAGGAAGTAGATACTTGTTCTTAATGGTCAGTTTATTCAGACAGGATTGGCCTCATCTGTTTGAGCACTGATCGTGCAAAATTTCCAGGTAAGTTTCTGGTTTTGCTATGAATTTGATGAGTTGTTAGTCCTGAATTTGCATGTTTGATTGTTTCTGCCTTGGTTTGTCTTTGATTTCGAGGACGAAATCTCCTAATGTGGGGAGAATTGTGAGGAATCAGATTCTAATTAGTGATTAATCGGATTTAAAGTTAGATTAGTCACGAGAATTAAGGATTTAGATTTCTGGAATTTCGAATTTTGGTGAAATCTGATTTGGAAAATATTCAGATCTCTAGTTGGAATTGTCCAGATTTTAGTTGGTGTTTTTGCGGGTGAAATCTGGTCGAAATTGAAGTTGAATTGTTCGAATTGTGATAGAGATCTGGTCCCCTGTGTAACAGCGCGTTTTTGTCTCGAGAAGTAGGTAAAACGTTGTCGTTTGATGAGATCTGCTAGTTTGTGTGAAGGCTGGAACGTGTGATCTGTTTTCTTAGCGTTCATTCGAGAGTTGCACGGTGAGATTCGATGACGTAAGCAAGTCTATGGGTGACGTAAGCAAATCTCATGCAAGAACGTGATAGCGTACATTTGAGGGATCTGGTGCCTATACGCCGTCGTTTTGGAGTTTCGCGCGGGCGTGAGATCTGTTTCCGTTTAGCACTAAGATCTGGTTAGCCTGCGACGTCGTTTCGTGTTTTAAGCGCTGAGATCTGTCTTGCATTTTGCGCGTGGTTTGGCGCTGGAATATGTTTTAGTTGAACGCTGTCGTTTTAGCTGAGAGCGTTGCGTTGAACGCTGAATCTGATTTGATTAAAACGCTGCCGTTTTATGCTTGCGTGAGAATTGGCGAGAGTAATAGTGTAGCGTGAAATCTGTTTTGCGATATTTTGAGTTGTAGGACTCTGTTTTCGTCGGTGTTTGACTTGTTTTGTAGCTTTTTGAGTAGAGGATATTTATATAAGTGTTGAGTTACACTTAGAGCATTCCAGACCTGATATTTCTTATCCTCAAACTCGAAACCCTCGAAATAGCTACTATTCACCATCTCTTTCTATCGCGATTTCCTGTTGATTCCGGCCTCCGTTTTTCGAGTTCTTGGTAGCGTTGGAAACCTCTTGAGAAGACCTTCCTTTTCCTACCAATATTGGAGGCTGTTTTGAGCTGAGACAAGAGAGCGAAACTGTTGAGTTTCGGGCAGAAGGTTGCGCCGTGCTTGCTCTTCCTAGCGTGAGCTTTTGGGTGAGCTTTCTTGTTGATTGAGCTTTGTTTTCTTGTGGTTAGTACCTGAGTAGATGCTTAGAGCTTGAGGCTAGCTTTGGCCGTAGGTTAACGTGTTTGTGAAGCAGATTTGAGCTAAGATATTTAGTACCTGTATCAGATTTTAGCTTCTCGGATTTTGAGCGGATTTGGCCGTGGAAGCTTTAAGGGCAGTAGGCTTGAATTGTTGCTGGCCGTGATTCTTAAGTTCTGTTAGGTAAATTGAAGAAGAAAGGTACGAATTTGAGCAGCCCTTAGCAGTTAGCGCATGAACGTGTTTATATTTCAGGCTATGAATTCGTGAGATGCCTGTTATGTGATTTACGTGAAATTTGGAATATTGAATTGACTTGAATTGATTGAATTATGTTCCTGTTTCATGTGTCATAAATTGTATGCATAGAGAAATGATATTGATTGGCATACATGCATACATATTGGGCCTTGACAGATTTGATTGGTGACCATAGCCACGTTGGAGCTTGCCAACAGATGTGTTGTGCACCAGCCCAACGCTATCATCGGAGTGGTGTTGCCAGATTTGAGAGGCTACCACTGGGCTGTGACGACCGACGGGTCTCGATGATCACGGACCGATGATTTCCCGGTTGATACCGTGGTATAGAGGCGATTTGATTTGATTTTCCGGTTGATACACTGGCCTAGTTGACTGATTTCCTTGGCAGCCCTCATGCATTCATAGCATTGAT